>JAHZNI010001114.1:0-16736 GCA_027744415.1 Seira ritae
CCCTCCCCCAAGATTTGGATTTATACTGGTGCATACTTCCAAAACTGAAGAAGTCGTTCAAAATCATGGGCTTCCACTAGTTAAATATATAAAATCAGAAACTATAGTTCGGGACTACTTCATTCTATAATCAATGGGTAACCTGGTTTCTAAGGGATTCGTATTTCTCTTGATCTGATTGGGAAAGGGAGGGTATGGCACGTGACATTGCTACATCAAAGTCACATTTGTTCACTAAAACTCCAGACCTTGCTGTTTGCCATCTGAGCACAGGGAATACAAGGCGGCTCCAGACATATCAGTATAGGCATTTGCGAAGCTATGCTTAGAACATTCAGATCCTTGTCAAAATTAAACCTAAATTAGAGGAAGATAATCTGGCATTATGATTTTTTGGGATCGGCATGTGAATCAGTGTTGGGAAAAAACACTTTTTTGAAGAAATTATTTTGTTTTTAAGCAAAAAAGCGCTTTTTGCTGTTTTGCTGAATGCTTTTTTGTAATGTAAAGGGTACCCCGAAGAAAATTTGCTCAGCAAAAAGCTGCAAAAAGCAAAAAAGGCGTTTAATTGCTGTGATGAAAAAAGCATGTCGTCCAACACTGATGTGAACACTGATGGAGTCATAGTGACATGTTTTCGCGTTGATGCTTTCAGTACACTCAATTTTGATCCGTCGTCCTGGCTAACCTCGACATACAGCAATTTGTCGAACCTGAGTAAAAGGAGATTTTTGTAGCTGCACATTTTACGTCAATATCAGAAATGAATTTTGTCAATTACTAACCTCGCGAGCCTTAAAAAAGCACAGTCGATTAAGTCAGGTCTGTTTGTTGCGCCTATGACGAATACGCCTAATGAACTGTGAGTTCCATCTAATTCGGCAAGTACTTTGAGATACGACCCTGATTGATGGATACAAATCAACATTTAACATTTTATTAAGCAAATATAAAACGGCATATCGACGATAATTTAATTATTTCTACCTGTCCATAGGACTAAAACACAACTGCATTTCTTTTAAATATGCTTTTCAAAGTATTTATACTATGCATCTTTTGGGAAGCTCACCAAACCTACTTCCCACAATAAGAATACCTAAACTAGGAATAATTCAACAAGAGGGCATGATCATTTTCAAACGATTTCTTTCCGCTAATGAAAATGTGTATTATTAGGATTGATACATATAAAAAGCATGTAAGCCTACATTGCGATGACTGTTGAGGAAAAATTCATGATACTTTCGTGTACCCAGTGAACCAGTAATTTATGATGTGATATAACAAATCCTCAACTCTGAACAATCTTAGAAGAAGGACTTATAAAACCTTTTAACTGCATTAATTATGCACACACGTTTCGAATATTACCATGACCAACTTCGAAAAAAATTGCATAAAACATGTTATCCGTTCGCGGTTCGTACCCAGGAAAAAGTGCATAGATGGAACCCAGGAAAAAAAATAAAAATCGAAGAGATTGGTTTGTTCAGACAACGAGTAGACTAGATTGTGTCGGTATCAACGACTGACAGGGAATTGATCTTGAAGATTAATGGCAATACTATCAAACTTACTTTTGCATTGTTTTCTTCCAGTTCAGTTGTTGTGAGTCCACTGAGAAAGAATCCAAATTAGTAATCGATGATGGCATATAAGGAAATATTCTCGCCAGTTTTCCGAACCATGGCCAGATATTTCCAAATTCTCAAAGTAAATTCCTTCAAAAAGCGCTTCAACTCAATGCTATCCTTCGTAAAGGTAGTTTTTATTTTGTGTACGCTGACAACCTTTAGCTTGCCCGTTCTCTCTTTAAATGACGCGTATGATTTAGAACTCACACAGGAGGAAAAGACTGCCCTTGATAAGGTGAAATAAAATTTTCATATTCCGCTCTCATTGAATTGTTTTCCCAAAAATATTTCTGTTTCGTTTAAAAGCTAATGCCGATGGTTCTGAGTTGGTTGCCAGAATCTTTCATGAAAACGGAATTTTACTTGATTCGATTTCTCCGAAGTAAGTGAATGCATCTTTGTTTAATACTCCAGAGAGTTTTTACTTTAATAAGCAAAAATTATTTTGCAGAAGCACATTTGGACGTTTTAACAGCTCGAAATCTTCTTCAAGAGGTAAGGAACAAAAAAATTAACATGCAACAATTTTGATTGAACGAAACTGATTACATGCATTAACCTTGCTCAACTGATCTAGTAGATGGTCCGATGGCGAGAAAGAAACAACATTTCAAGAATAACTCAAGAGGACTTTTCGGATTTTGAATTGTATTATCAAATGTCATACGATACTGTAGATAAGGAAGGAAGACCTGGTACGAATTGATAAAAGCGAGCGAAAGAGAAAAATGTCATCACATAAATGAATGAAGTTAAATGCATCTCACTACGTTTATTTTTTGCATTTCTAGTGCTTTTTATAAGTTATGGAGATTGGGATTTGAGATTAGCTGTGCTCAACGGTAAATCCCAAAGGCTCCAGCGTTACTTGACTATGACAACTGAGAAGACCATGCAATTGATATTCGAACAACAAAAGAAACAAGTGCCTGTAACAAGAAATGTGATCGTTGTAAACTGCCTAAATGCCAATCTCATCACGCATGGATGCCCTCGATGTACTGAGTTGAATTTTATAGCATGAATACAGCCTTCTGTGATGAGAATTATTATTACTTCGATATATTTCATTTTGCAGGTATTGTGTTTTTTGTGAATTGGGTTCGAGAAAATGAAGCTTATTATCCAGAATTTTCAGATGAGACTATTTTGATCAACGGTGAGGCCTTATTAACTCGAAATCGCTATAATACTGGCATAACAAATCAAGAGCTAATAGTGTTCATCCTTCCAGTTCCAGCAACTGCCAACGTCATATTGAATGCTATTCGGGCTGTAATGTCGCCACAACTCCGATCCCAACTTAAGTCTTTTGATGCAAACCAAAATGTATGGATGAAATATTTAGATAACCGAATTGACAAAAGCCAGAGAACCCAACAATACGGAGGAACGAAACCAAGTTAATGCTATTCAGCTTTTATTCAAACAACGATTGTATATAAAAATAAAGACATTTTAATGCTATCATAATTTGACCAAAAATATAAAATCAGGAACTATAGTTCGGGACTACTTCATTTTAAAAATCAACGGTTAACCTGATTTCTAAGGGATTCGTATTTGTCTTGCTCTGATTTTGAAAGGGAGGGTATGGCACGTGAAATTGCTGCCTCAAAGTCACACTTGTTCACTAAAACCCCACACTGGAAATCTTGCTGTTTGCCTTCAGTAACCAGGGAAATATTGCGCGAAATCGCGGTCATGTATGCATCTGAGCATAGTGAATACAAGTCGGCTCCAGACATACCAGTAGGCAATTGAGAAGCTATGCTTAGAAGATCCACATCCTTGTCAAACTTAAACCTAAATTAGAGGAAGATAATTTGGCATACTGATTTTAAGACATCTGCATGTGAACACTACAGACAATGGAGTCATAGTTACATACTTTCGCGTCAATGCTTTCAGCACACTCAATTTTGATTCGTGATCCTGGCTAACTCCGACATACAGCAATTTGTCGAACCTGAGTAAAAGGAGATTTTTGTAGCAGCACATTTTACGTCAATATCAGAAGTCAACCTTAACAATTACTAACCTTCCGGGCCTTAACAAAGCAGAGTCGATTAAGTCAGGTCTGTTTGTAGCACCTATGACGAATACGCCCAATGAACTATGAGTTCCATCTAATTCGGCGAGTATTTGAGATACGACCCTGATTGATGGATACAAATCAACATTTACTTAACATTTTAATAAGCAATCATAAAACGGTATATCGACGATAATTTAATTTTTTATACCTGTCCATTACACCCCCAGAATCCCCAGCACGTCCTCGGTTAGGTGCCAGAGCATCCAATTCATCAAAAAATATAATGCACGGAGCAGCATTTCTAGCTTTCGTGAAAACTGTCACACGGAGTAATTCGTAAAAATTAGAACAATGTATAATTGTAATTATATATTCTCCTATAATTATAGTTCGATTCTGTAGACAAAATTATGGAGTAAAACATGAACTGTAGCATCGTGATTGATTGCATTTCTACATTTGTTTTTTAAAAATACCTGGTGGGCCATAAAGTAAAATTCCTAGAAATCACAGTAAAATTACATATTAATTTGCAATAAGTAATTTGTAAAACAAAACAATCACATAAATTATACTCCTTCAAATACGTACCTGATCTTTTCACGCCTCTCCCGAAGAGATGTGGGTATTCCAGAGGTAGTTTAACCGAATTAATAAGTTCTTTCTGAATTTCATCCAAGCCTCCAATATCGTCCCAACTAACTTTAGGAACTTCAACAGTACTGGCTGCCTTTTTCAAAGCTGTGTCAACTGTACTCAATCCAATGTTCAGGTCCTCAGAACTCACTTGAAAGCCGGTATTACTAGCCGACGTCTCATCCTTTGTCGTGGGTCTCACTTGACTGAACGCATTTCTGAAAAAAGGATTCATATAAAGTATAGCATTTCATTGCAAATATTTTAACAGAACTGTCACAAATTAGACAAATCTGAATTACCTCACAATTGTCGCCGCCATTGCCTTGAGGTCTCCATAACTTTTTTGCATTCCTTCACAATTATTCTTGGTCCACTCATTTAAATCCACCCCTTTCTCAAGAGATACTCCCCCTTTATCTAGAAACCATTTTAGAGTTGACTCAACTTCTTGAATAGTTTTCACAACCCCTGAAAATCCTAACTTGTGAAGGCAGCTCTGACTTATCGATGGCACAAGTTTTTCGGGATACTCGGTGGAGCCCACAATAAATATGGCTCTGGTTGTCATCGCGTTTCTAGCTTCATGCAAAGGAAGAGAATCGGGATCAGTCGATAAGGTAGCGATGTCATGAAGGAACTCCTTAAAAGCAAGTATGACGCGCTTATCTTCATTCCCGTCTTTGTCCTTTCCCACAAGCTATAAAAATATACAAATCAAAAGTGCTTTTAATTAAGTGCTTAATAAATGTGGAATGGCAATATCATAAAAAATATGACTTACATGAAGATTTTTAATGAAAATTAAAGCAGGGCACAAAGAATTCGCAACTTTGTCATAAACAGCCTTCAATTTTCCCTCAGTGTAGGCACTCGTGTCCCCTATCAAATTGACGCCATTTATAAAGAAAAGGTTAAGGCCAAAAGCAGAGGCAACACCTTGACAAACAGAAAATTTTCCACTTCCGATTGGTCCGTACACTAAAATATTTGGCCAAAGTTCTGAACAGAATTTGTTTCCTTTTATGTCCGAATGGGAGGATGATGAATACCAATTGGAAATTAAAGCTTGTTTTATCCAACCATGTATCTTTTGGAATGGCTGAGCTAAACAAGGCGCTAAAACTTTCTTCATCACATAATCATCCGCCTTCAGATGAAACTGATTGTATGCTTCAAATGAATTTAGCGAAACTCTTGAAGAATCCCGAGTAACTTTGAAGAGTTCTTTACAAGCGTCACCAACTTTCTTATCGTTTATTTCAGAAACGAGTAGGTTAATATTAGCATCCGTAATGATGGGCAATGAAATCAAGTCGCCCACGCATAAGTACTTGCAATTTAAAGCGAATAAATCTTCAATTAATACGTCATATTCATTCTGGCTAACTTCGCGAGAACTTTTGAGTCGGGTAAGTTTCATGGACTTTCCATGTATCGGTGAAAATGACAAGCTTTGATTCGAAGTCTTGATCAACGGATCAGTGAGTAGCGGCTTAAGCTGTAATGGTGGAATTGGTAAAAACGGTGGAATGTTCAAAGACTTTCTCAGATTGTATTCTGCTACTGCATTAATCATAATAAAGTTATCAGCTTCTTGTTCATCGATTGACATTGACATAGGAGTGGAAAGAATTTGGCATTTGAAATAATAATCTTCACGAGAATTGGAATGTTTATTGTTAGTCATAGACTCCTCTGGGAACTTGCACAATTTCACCCACTGACCAGGACGAATCAAATATTTCGCAAATGTTGCTGCTGTGACCAAAATTATTCTATCTGGGTCTAACTCCGTCCTCTCTAGACTTAATTTGGTACATAATGCCTCATTTAACACGGCACTTTCACAGCTTTCAATTTTACAAATGAATTGACATTGAGCCAACTGTCTTTGACGTAAAAGCACGCGCGTGAATTTGGTGAATGCATTTTGGAGAGTGCTTTTAAAATGCTGAGGTGACCCGGACAATATTATGTCAAGAAGGTATGGCACTGATTGAGAATTCAGTAGGTGTCTGGGTTGCACTTGTACGGATTGATCTTCCATTTTTAATTTCTTTTCATGTCACAAATAACCAGTAGAATTCAAAGGGAAAATATTTAATCTTTAATTTTTAGAAAAAAGTAAACGATAGACGTAACAAAAACAGTTTTAATATAAACCTTCAGCTACAAAAGCTTCTCAACAGGTGACAAACATGTGATGATAATGTTTTTGAGATGCTCCGTCAAAAATAGCTCCTTCCTATTGGTCATAGCCGTCTTCCGTGGACAGAGGATGATATGTGGTTGAGAACGTTCATGGACAAAGGTAAAGGACATTACATGGGGTTTTATGAGAATCGACTATGTCTAAATAAGCAACAAAAAAGTTTTATACATAAATACAACTTTTCTTTCATTCATCATTTAAAGTCGATGATTAAAGCAATAGAAACAATGATAGATTTGAAGGCTAAAGAGAAGACCATCGGGCATCATTTCATAATTTGAAATCTATATACGTTATGTGACATATACGGTTGAGAAATCTTTAAATTCCGTTTCATTATGATTGTTTTTTGACTTTGACAATGCAATGCACTCGGCACAACGCATTGTTTTTCACAATCCTCAAAAAAGTTGAAGGTAAGCAAATATTGGCTAATTTATTCTTCCCCCGTGTTTTCTACCGATGATATGATAATAAAATGATTTACTGAAGCATGTAATTGCCATGCAATGTAAATCAGTTCAGCTTAATTATACTATCTATCTTGGTGGTATAAATTAAATTAACAAACAAGTCAAAGAAACGTTTACGACTCATTAAAATGCAGGAGCGGGGATAATCACTTCCATATAGTCATAGCGGCTAGACCTCGTAATAATAATAGTAAGCGTGTTCTTAATCTTGCAAGTATTTCACTGAACTCAACGAGTGATATCCTAATTTTTCCAGTATATGAAATCGAATTTATTAGAATAATTTGTTTTTTAGTGGAAATGCCGTCCACACAACTCAACATACATATATTCACATTATTCTCAGACATAATAATAACTTTTATGAACAAGTGGATGGAGGCAGGGTGTTTGTCCGAAAATTTCAAAGACATTTTAAGGAGATGATCTAAAAGTTTGTAGTAGTCTTATTTCACACCTACGCAAGTGCCACGTCTGAAAGAAAAATGTTATCACGAGTTAATGGGTGTCTCAATATTTGCAAGAATTCTAGTCAATTGATTTTTTAGCTTAAATTTCGCAAGATTTGTAGGCAATATTATATTCCTAAACCGAGTCTAACTAAGTGCGTGTTTCACCAAGTTACCAGATACTCTCAGGTGTACTTTCCCGACTCCAAACTTCCCTAAAGATCTCTGTTCAAGCAAAAAGAAGCTCACAAAGATGAACATTTACAGTTTTAAATACGTTTTACTGACTTTCACTCTTTTCCATTTTTTGGAAAACGACGGCTCTGTCAAAGCCACCAGTTCTTCAGTTGCGAGAAAGGATTTGACTTTAACTCCCAATGAAGAAATTGCAGTTAATCAGGTAGCATTTGAATAACAAACCAATAATTGTCTTACCTTACATTTATTACTTACTGAATTCCATTTTGTGATGTGGACATAAAGTATCATAAATAATTATTATCACTTTCTGTATCGGTTTAGCTGAAATCGAGAGTTCTTCCATTGCTAAAAGTTGATTACATGAAAACTCCATTTTATTTAGTGCGATGGATTCGAAGTAAGTTTATCTGCCAAAATCACAAACAGTCTATGCAATAAAATGGAAATGTAAAAAACCGACGCAAAGCAGAAATTATGATAGTTTTCATAATAATTGCAGGTAAAAATCAGAATGTTGCGCAGGCTGAAGGTGCTCTAATTCAGGTACCTATTTAAATTTTCTGCTAATTACATTCTAATTCATAAATATAAACTCTTTTGTCATCGTTACTTTCGTGCAGCATTTGAGGTGGAGAGAGCAGAACAACATTGATTCTATTTCCAATGAAAATTTTGCCGATATGGAGACAGAATTTCCTTATGAGATGGACGCTCATGATTTGCAAGGACAACCCGGTGAGGGTTTTCTTTCATTTAAAAACTAGAGGCATGGTTGAATGCAACATACAAGTATGATTGTCTAAGTGAAGCATGTAACTCAATTGCATTAATTTTTTAATATAGTATGCATTGTCGATGTGTACACATGGGACCTGCGACGAGCAATCTTGCAGGGTAAAACACCTCGTCTCATGCGCTATCTGTACCGCCTCATGGAAGATGCTATTCAGCAAATATATGAAGCTCAGCAAAGCGGAAGCAACATCACACGATATGTATGTAAATATTTGAAAAAATTAGTTGATAGTTTGCCAATTTAAAAGAACCTTTCTGAAATTGCTTCGGTATTTTTAGGTCGTTCTTGCAAATGCCGACGGATTTAATTTGGTAAGTTAAAATAATTTAAGTAGAGATTTTATTTAGTTAGTTAAAATTTAATACCTAGTACTATAACACACATTGACTTTTCTATGTATTACAACAGGTGCAGCACGCGTGCTCTCTATGTAAGTTAAAATATTTTAGCATAGATTCCAGTGCAATATAACATGAATTGAATTCTTAACAGGATGGAGATTCAAATGATTTTTAGAATTTATTTAAATTTGAAGGTCTTCCTGTATGGATACAGTTTGTTCGCACATTTGAGGCTCAGTATCCCAGTTTTCTCGATGAAATGATCGTCATTGAAGGTAAGAATTTTAGCTTTCGTTTGAGGAATCATTCCTGACTTTTTTACAGCAAAATATTTCAAAAATGAATTCTTACAATAGCTCCAGGCACAGTAAATGTTGTTCTGGACCTCGTTCGTCCCATCCTGTCAGCTGAAACCAACAACGCTATTAAGATATTTGGTCACAACCGGAATAAATGGATGCCATATTTGGATGACCGCATCAGCAGGTCTCAACGCGGAACCCATTATGGAGGCACTCGACAAGACTAATATTATGAAAGACAACTTTTTTGTCTAATTCTATCTGCACCTTTGGAAGTTTGCTCTTTGGAACACGTCCAATATAAAACGTCATCATAGTTCTTTTGAGAAAAATAATCCTAATTAGACGTAACAATTTTAATTTAACAAGTCTTCTAGTACAAACCACTTATCAACACAAAATAATACGATTATAATTCATAAGCATGAATTTTATTTTAAACTTTGACCTAACCTACCTCAACCGTATTTTAGCTTGTAAGAACCAATTATAAAGGAGAGTTGTTACGTGTAGACTAGATGTATTTATTATGCCGCAAGATCACTCGAAGGTGGAACAATAAAACCTCAACTACATATCTGATTAATCTAATTTCAAAACATACCTTTTGTATGTATGCCTACGTATATCAATGCACCTTTCTAGTTTCCATAGTGGCTCCAAGCCAAGATTACTGAAGTGTAACGAACAAAAGGTAAAACGCAAATTTTTACTTCATATTTCACTGAGATGTATCCAGCTAAAATTTTGATTCGACTTGCTTTATCAAATTCTAATCATGTACATGCATTTCTTTCTGCGCTCCTTTCACGTGCGAAAAAGCAGATTACAAATTTTTACTTCATATTTCACTGAGATGTATCCAGCTAAAATTTTGATTCGACTTGCTTTATCAAATTCTAATCATGTACATGCATTTCTTTCTGCGCTCCTTTCACGTGCGAAAAGGCAGATCCAATCTTCAATGGGCTCCTTCATCTTTCAAGCAGACTTTATGATAATGTGCCCTACCGATAAGTAGCCGGTTTTTTTCTTCAAACAACGACAAGTTTATTAGAATTACTCAACAAATATTTCATTAAATTAAGTGCTTTTATTCACATTTCAATTTCTCCGCATCTCCACTCTCTAGTACAATTCCACTCCGTCATTCCGTTGGGATCATCTTAAAGGTCGTAACGTAAGTCTTTGTTCATCCAACCGAAGCACATGATTCACTACCTGGTTCTAGTTTCTTTTCACTATCATTCATTGGAAAACAAGATGTACTTTTATGTTCAATGTTGTGGATAGTAATTGTGGTGTTTCTAATCAAATATGGAAGCATGAACATAGGTTCGTATATTGAAATATGCCAGTATTCACTTATTCGCAACTACCTACTCCCACTAACTTATTTACTTTGTTAATTTACTTTGTTGCTATGCATCATGGTTTACAGCGACGGGAACGGGAAACAAACAAGCATGTCAGAATTTAATACATATCACCAACCACTGAAAGTTTTATACATTTTCTCTGTACTTTTTTATTGTGCTATAATAGTTCTTTTCTTTTAGGGCAACATGCAGTGTGTATTATTGGGAGCAGGAGCATTTGCTGCATGGAAATGGAAGACAGCATTGTTTGAAATGGACGAAAACAAATTATTTCATTGTCAGTGGAATAATAAGATGTGAAAAATGGCATTACATACTGGATACGAAAAAGAAAATGCACCTCGAATTATATACTTTATTTATTTGAATTCATTATTGGGTGTTTATGAGAAGTTGAATCTGAGAAGCGTCTGGTCTGATCAGAACCGGATGATAGTACTTATCTCGGTGCAAAGAAGATACATGCTACAAAGTTCAAACAACTTTAACAAGAGCACAATAATAAAAATTTTAGCAATTTTTTTTATTGTTTTGGTTTCTACTATAATTTTGCTGCAGTGAATTCTGGGGAGAAGCACAAATAGACAAGCCAACAACACGAACTTCCATGATTTTCTTGTGTCGATACGAAGCTCTCCAGAAGCGGATCATAAAGGTTAAAAGTTGCTATAATTTGTGCATACATAGAATAAATACTACTCCATGCTCATCTCTGAATCTTGATCCCGAAAGCTTTCACTTTCCATGCGAAAAAATGATAATACAGGCATGGAATAATACACAGGTACACACTTTGTTTGCTATGTTGAGTGCTGCTGATAATGTAACCTATTAAATAATGTCTTCTCCTTTTCATGATAAGCTTTTAACATGCTTGTTTCAAAATGTAATGCTGGTGATAAATGGATAATTTTATTTGAGCTTGTTTTTGTTTTTGGACGGTCATATATCTATTTTTTCGAATCTATGATCATCACTCATATAGCAGAAGCCGAGAAGAAAATACACTTCTGGAAATTTATTTTCTTACCAAAGGGGTGTTCGAAAATGGCAAAAGTGTTTCTTGAAAATACTTTCGTGTTAATTCTTAGCGTCCTTGGATTTTCATGGACATTGGTGCATTCGCAATCTCAAGATATGTACAAAAAGGAATTTATTTTCGATCGGGAGTTGATGCTCACGAAGAACGAAAAGAATCTCTTGGAGCAGGTATGCATATTATTATTATCAAAATAATTAATACGTATTTTGCAATAAAAACTTGTGCTTTTTAATGATTGACCACAGTTCAAGGCAGCAGTGTACCAAAACTTAACACAGGAATTTATGAAGCAAGATTTATATTTGATTCGTGCTTTACGAGGTAAGGTATTTTATGCAGAATCAATGAAATGTTTTCACAAAAAGGTGGAAGAGCTCCATAATATGAATATACCTAATTATCATGAAAATAAATCTATGACGACTAATTTTTTTAACTTTTACTTATGTCCGCAATTGTACTGTTGGTCATATGGATGATTTAGCGAAAAACTTGAATCTCGAGATGGCTATCAACGAGATTTTTAATGTAAGTATCTATTGCATTGTATTCTATTACGTATAGAACTATATTTAACAAAAAGTACTCTATTTTCAATGAAGCTTCTCAAATTTTGGGATGCAAACAATTTGGATAACATCTCGAAGGAGACTATGAAAGACATAGAGGAAGACTTTCCTTTTCATTCCACTCGAGACCGCAAGAATCGTCCTGTACTGTTTGGGTCTATAAACAGCGGTTGGAATGTTAGACGTGCACTAATTCAAGGAAAAAGAGCTGCAGTAATGAGATACATTTATAAACTTATTTTGGGAGCGAACGATGAAATCATTCAGACACAGAAAACAATGGCGAACGTGACGACCTTTGACATAATTTTAAACATGAATGGGTTCAATATATTCCAACATGGATGTCCAATGTGTAAGATAGTAAAATAATTTGATATGTATATTCTTCATGAAATTCAAACGATTAATTTGTAATTGATTAAAATCCTGTCGTGTCTAGGTATTTCAGTCTATATAACTTTAATTCAGACTTATGAGCGCTTTCTTCCCCAGCATGTTCACGAGATTCTCATAATAAACAGTAAGTACCGAAGCAAATAACAGTTAAATTATTAATGAATCATTATTTGCCAGTAATGTTGTTGAATTAATATTGTTATGCTATTGCCATCAGCACCACAACCGTTTTTCGTTGTCTTGGATATGGTACGGCCATTTTTGTCGAAGCATACTAGAGACCGTCTAAAGATATACGGGACAAATAGAGGAAAATGGCAACCCCATTTAGATGCCCTAGTAGAATCCAGTCATCTCCCATGGGATCTGGATAGAAGATGATTTCAGGAATGGAAATCGTCGATTCGTGATATTATCATTAAAGTGTGTGTCATATTTCTCATACATACTACGCATGTAAAAAATAACTTATGAAGGTATTTCGAAATACTTAGTAGTAAAATAAATGTAAGACGGCATTTCGTCAATAATACTTTGTTATTATTTAGGATATGAAACAAACAAATTTTCGCAGAACTTCATTTATTTACTTTGATGTTATTCCATGTATGTAGTAAGTAAACAGATTACATTTAACCTTCGTAGAAGAAATGCATTCAATCTAACTCCCATATAAATAAAGAATGGTGACGATGATAATGGTGTAATTTTCATGCATTGAGTTTTAGAATGAAAATACGTTATAGCTTTCAAATCATGCTAATGGCTTTCGATAATTTATTAGAACAATTCTTATGTCATGTCCATATAAGTTTTTGCCGAGCAGCGAAAAGCTTCATGAATGTAAAAATCCTGCCTGATTTCACAGTATGTCCATTTCACTGATCTTATTTATGAAAGAGATTCCTTTTCTAATTTACTTAGTTCGTTGAAAATTTTTTCCACTCTTTTGACTTGACTTACATAGTATGCAGTTTCTTTCTGAGTTGGTCCAATTTCAAAAACATTTTCAATTATTCGATTATTTTTCGGTCAGTAACATTGACTCCAGTTTTCCTTTACGTCCGAGGAAGACAATATGTGTACAGAGAAAGGAAGGATTTCTATCTTACATCAATCATTGAGGAAGAGAAACCCCCGAATATACGTGTCACGGTTGGCTATGATTTTAAGCATTCAATATGTTCTTCCTTCTAAAATTTTTTATGCACAGCAAGCACAAAAAGATGGAACTTTAAACGAGCCGTTAACTATGCATTTGAGTTGAAAAATCTTTAGAAGAATTATTTAAATGGATACTCTTAAATGGCCAGAGCTAGAAGTCACTATTACAATGTACATACAACTGCAGAGATATAATGTTGACTTGGATGGCCGGAAATGTTGTCTCCCTGAAGTAGTCATTCACCCGAATTCTCAACTGGTTGTCCTGTACATTGTTACTCCCTTGTGAGGTCTTGAAATGGAATGTAAACAGTTATGATGGGTGAACAGTAAAATTTGCTGTTACTAGACATTGAAAATAAATTATTGGCGATCTCATAAGCGAAAGATAGACTTTACCCCTGAAATTAGGGAGAACAATATCCATAAAAACAATAGAACAAGTTGGGAATTGGGAAGTTGGGTCATGGCCGTTAGGAAAGTCGGTGATGGATTTTGAACAAAGTTACGAATTGTACAGTAAATGCATGGTATGACTTACAACATCAACATGTTATCGTAATGTAGGAAAACAAAATAAATAACAAGTTGTTTTGTAATTTAAACTCTGGCTTGCCATGATCACCTTCCACTTGTACAGTAGACAAAAGACATGATTCAATCTCCTTTTTTTCTATCATTGAAGGTAAACTGCTACAAGTATAGGAAATTAATTTGCAAGCGACTTGTATTTAATGAGGGGATAAAAAACTGTTTTGAGCTCCAGACACTGAAATTACGATGACTAATAAAGGTAGTATGTTACTAGTTGCTATATGCAATTGAGATAGGCTGGGAACTCATCATGTTATGCATGAACCTATGACAGTTTACGATCTCGAAAGTCGAAGTCAAGCTTCTGAAGAACTTCAGCATAATACGCATAAAATATTGATTGTAGAATAATTATCCATGGACGCGCTGCGCTGTTGATGGATGCAGACAAAAGAGCAACATTCAGCCTAACCAACCGGTTTTATAGCTGATTAAATAGGTGAAGTGCATCATTGAGCTATCTTCAGGTGCAATTTTATTTTTCAAAATTCTCTCTCCCACTGAAGTTATATGTAAAAATATTCAGGAGCATATATTTAATGATAAAGCGTGGAATATTATGCCACTCCACCAATCTTTTGCACCTGGTTAACAAAACCTGTAGTTAGTAGTTTGGGAAACTAGCCGTAGCATGTCTACTTGTATCATTCTGACATAGACAAAGATGTAAAATCAGAAATTCTCAGAATATGTTACGTACAAAATTTCAAAAATGCTACACATAGTTTTATGAGATGGAGGCAATTACACATATAGTACATCTATTCTAACTTGGATCACGTCGAATTCATTGGTCAACAGTCAACAGTAAACTTTTAAGTATAAGCATGTTGTAAAAGTGATGGTATTTATATAGTCTCAGAAATAAGTTAGGAAGCTACTATTGTAAATTTTACTGATTTTTGCTGTTGCTGGATCTAAAAATAAAATCATGAAACTAAGTTTAACCTGTAATCATTAATCATGAAATACCATGAGATGCAGGTCTAATACATGCAAACACTAGCAGCAACAAATTAATGTTCATGCATTCATTCATGTCAGGCAATATCATTCTTAATTATGAATGATCAAAATATGCATGCATTATTTAAGAAAATCTTTAGAGAAACTTTTCCGCAGATTTTGTCTTCAGAAAATTCGACCGATCCCTATAAATTTTATTGAATAGTAATCAGTACTGGTCTCTCTATTATTTCGGCATTACCAAGGATCTTTTCTCTCGCATTGGATTACACTGACGATGAAAAAATGTTCGCAGATTCATAACGCACCATGAACGATGATTGCCGTAAACATTTCCAATGCTTTTATTTTCAGCTAGTTTGCATATTTTCGCAGTAAGGAAGACCACTTCAGTGCAAATAACACAAATTAGAGCGATTTTGTCACAAAAATTACTTCTTAAAATTCTGAAAATTATAAACGCAACATTTCGATTTTCGTAATTTCAAGGCGGACTTGTAGCTCTGCGGGGTTTCAAGAAATATTTTAAAGTCATGCACTGTTTGAAAGAACACAAAATTCTCTTTAAAATGAGTATACAATTATGGGAAGAAATGTCAAGTATGAAAGAATTCTTTAGTATGACAATTTAGTGTTCACTTGAATTCTGATCACCTAAAATACGAACTAAAGTATGATATCCAGCGCTGTTCTTCATAATCACATATTTTGATCTAAACTTTTGTCTCAAAACTCGTGGAAGGGGCACACGTTTTACATATGCAATGGACAGTTTCCGGAATGAAGGTGTTTCAGGAATACGATATTTGATGATGGTGTTCACTTGAATGTTGATCGCACCCTAGGAGCAATAATGCTTAAAAGGTTGCACAAAATTAGAGACATTGTTTGAATTATAACTACCCTCTATTTTAAACATCGCCCTGGGATCTAATNCATGCAAACACTAGCAGCAACAAATTAATGTTCATGCATCATTTTAATAGGAGCAATAATGCTTAAAAGGTTGCACAAAATTAGAGACATTGTTTGAATTATAACTACCCTCTATTTTAAACATCGCCCTGGGATCTAATATTTACATACTGGGCGTAGTACATGTTTCTGAGTATAATAACGCAATGAGTATTGAAGTTAAACTCAACATAAAATGATTAGACTAAAGCAAGGTATTCTTGATTGAAGTCAGTACCTAGATTCATAGCATAAGCATTATATCTAGTTTAGCAAAGAAAATGATTTTTATTGATTTTTCTTCATGGTACCTATCATGACCTTCGTCACCATATTTTTTTAGCTCTGCTGGATAATTAGGATCTAATCGACTTTTTTCACGCGTGGAGGTCACTGAATCTAAATCAATAACATTTCGCTGTCTTCACAAGAAAAACAAAAATCTATTAGATCTCTCTGTCTATGAGAAGTTGACATTTTGGTTTAGTTCCTAACACGACGTCATGCAAATTGAGCGTCTCCTTTACGTTTTTTCTTTAGTGTGCACAATCACAATTATGTCTGACTTTTCCCTACGGGTA
>JAHZNI010001115.1:0-41447 GCA_027744415.1 Seira ritae
CATAGTCATAATAATTATTGTTAATCATTCACTTTTCCCTCCAGCTTCAGCTGGTTAAAAAGTTCCTCTACTGATGAAACATGTCCCGGGTGCGTGCAGTAAACGAGCAAGTTAAAGGTCAAGAATGGAAAAAAGATCCCCCTGAACCAGTGGCAGGTCCAAGTAGGGCCTTGTATGTGAGAAGAGAGAAGCTGAGTATAAATCCTAGCACTCCCAGTTCTAGATGCCATATACTGAGCGTGCCACTTGTGGTAAGAATATTCATTTAACTTAAAAGAGCATTTGAAATCGAGCCTGTAACAGCAAGCTTACAATATCAATATGTTTTGTACCAATAGGTTCAAGACTGCATATTCGAGAATCTTTCTGTTCGAGATTTCCTCACCCTCAGACGCGTCTGCAAAGCTACCAACGAATGGATGAACAAGAAACCGTGGAGTTCAAGAATTGTCAGGAAGTGGCGTGAGTATACTCCCATCCTGAGTTCCGAAAATCCTTATGGAATGAAGTATGCTGTTGCGATGAAAGCTCCCCTGACAAGTTTCCAAATTATGATCAATCAAAAAGAGCCAAGGGATCTAGTGTACAAATTCCTCTCTGTTTACGGACCATCGCTCAAAGTGCTTCATTTCACAAGATCAATGGACAGTGAAGAGATTGAGTTATCCGTTTGTGGAAAAGGCAATTCCTGCGCATGTACAAGGAAAAGAATTTGTTTCAAATGCAAGGAAAGAGTCTCTGTTCTTGACGTGCTTCTAGCGGACAAGATCAGATTTCCATTCGTCTTTCAAAAGCTTCATCAACTAAAACTGGATTTCGTTCTCAAAAACAGGACCGAAGCAAAGATTGTGCTGAAGGTTTTGGAGAAATGCACATCCCTGCAGCTCTTATATCTTCCACTTTTTGACATCGAGGAAGAGAGCCCTGATTTTACAGAGTTGCCGTTTGTTGTGATTGAAGAGTTTTTAAATCCAGTTATCGCTTACATTCAACGTCGAGGAAGATACAATTTGAATATTGTAGATATGGATGCTTGGAGGGACTCTGATCTCTTGGACCATGGGATGATATCAAATCGATTAATTGATTTGCTAACGGAAGGAGCCGTTTTCAATGTGAAATTCGTCAATTTCTTGGCGGATATAATTGAACGCAACCTATTTTCCCGTGTCAACTGGCAATCGCTTCTAGAACAAGATCATGACAGCGTACGCCCTTACCAACAAATTCAGTCTCTTGTGAATCCTGGTCCAAAACTATTAGCATTTGCCAATTTCCCTGAGTTGGAGGGACTAACTATTGGATGCTCTGACTACCAAAGCTACACAATACCGCCTGATATAGCTGTTAGGGTTAGGTGGCCAAAATTAAGTTGGCTTAGTGTGGACACGACTCATCTTAACGGTGAAGTTCCTCAAAGATTTACTGAAAATGTTGTGCTTAATGTACCTGGAGAAGCACGCAAGAATGCTTGGGCAAGAATGATGAACATGATTAGTGGGTTTAACGGAGCAGTAAACCGGCGTAGTGTGAAGAAATTGACTGTCAATGAAAAGTCGGCTCGTATTTTTGACGGCAATTTTCACTCTTGTGGACTTGAGTTCCCTCCGACTATGGTAGCTGCTTCGTTTCCAGAACTGACTGTGTTGGAAATAGACAGATGGGATTCTGCGGAAGATGAAGGTTTTATTCTACTTTGGAAAACGTTGCGAAAGCTTCAAAGTCTGAAAATCAAAAATTGTTACCGTTTGACTGATTATGGTTTCATTGGGAAAAAAGAGTCAAGCCCTATATTCCATAAATTAAAAGGTAACAACTACCAGCAAGTTCAAACTAAATATGACAACAAGCTTCTGATGTAAAGCAAAGCATAACCAACCTAAAACTTCTATCTATTTGATATTCCTCAGATCTGAAGAAGTTGGAAATCATTCTCAGTTCTTCTGCATCCCATTTAACTGATCGTACCTTGATACACGTGTTTAGTCATATGCCTCTGACCGACTTTAGATTGGAAGGATGCCTTCACGAATTCGGAAAAACAATGGGCCAAGTACGATTAAGAATAAGAATGTGTTACAATAATTGTACTTTCCATTTTTGTTTCCTGTTCTACTTTCATATAATTAAAATAATATTCCTTTGGTGTTTTAGATAACTGAAGATGGGATACTTGCTATGGCTGATAGTGTCTTTGGAAGGACCATCCAAGTATTTCATTTAGATGTGGATGCGTCACCCTGGCTTACCCCTCGAAGATGTGGAGAACTCTCCCGGGTTTTCCGTTGTACAATTTGAATCCTTCTTTCTTTGCCATTTAACTCTAGAATAAGCTCTTAATGTTTTACTTTAACCTTAACTCGAACGAAATATCATTTTTTTACTATGATTGGGATGAAGCGAAGTCTTGGCGCTGACAAATCAATCAGCATCTTTTAAGATGAAATATTTAGTCTCAGTCTCATCCTGCCATGAGTTTCGGGCAACTTATAACGCTAGTATTATTTAAATATTAATCGGTATTTTTTCGAAAATATCATAGCCACTTATTTTACTTCTTTGACTTGCGTTACTTCTGCGCTAAAATCTCAATTCACCTTCATACATTTCTCTTTATCATTATTACATACTTGTTTGGTTTTTGTTTCTGCGTAATGCAATTATGCATTCTCAGTCAGCGGACAAAACTAATAATTATATGTATGTACAATTTCAATTGTTTTACTTTGATAGTAAATCTTTGTAAAGGAAACGATAACTTTTTTGTTTTTTTGTTTCTGCGTAATGCAATTATGCATTCTCAGTCAGCGGACAAAACTAATAATTATATGTATGTACAATTTCAATTGTTTTACTTTGATAGTAAATCTTTGTAAAGGAAACGATAATCTTAATGTGATTCAATTGATGGCATACCTACATCAGGTAAAATCGAGTGTCCTTAATTAGAGGTTTGAAATGGCTACTGGCCTATCAATTTTATGTGATTCTAAGCCCTAAGATTAGTTGTAAGTGCGTATTTTTGAATATCGTCTTCTATATTTTCTCTTTATATAATTTCATCGTAAAAAGAATATAAAATACGAAATAGTATTTTATTATGTACATTATGTGTACAATTTATTTTCCCCTGTTATTGTCGATAAAATAATAAATTTCGATGTTTCATGTGAACGTATTTAAATTACGTTTCGATTGAATTACAATTATATTTTTGTCCGTATTTCATCAACCATTTAAATGTCAAAACAAAGGTTAGCGGTCCTGTTCCAGCCCGACATGGTCGGATTTTTTTATTAATGCTCATTTTCTTCATTATGTTAATATGTACTACTTAATTTTTTGCGTCATGCGAAGGAAATTTTCCGAGTTCCGATACCAGTTCACAGCATAGTTGGGCGTTTCAGTTGGCTCACACAAGCCAACTTACTTGCTTATTTAGAGTGACCCGCCACACACACAGCACCCACGCATGTATCAAATCCGGCCACCACACCACTCACAAGCACACCTATACCAGAACAATAAAATACCCCACACTCAGCACGCACACAACACACCTAACCACACCTGGCTCCTACTAAACTTTTGTGTATAACATAATAGGAAGTTCTTTTAGAGATTAATTTGAAATTAATTTTTGTATTTTTTGGCCGAATTTCCTCTTCCACAAGATATCCTGTTCAATTTAACAAGACGGCTTTGCAAAATATCGCTATTTTGGCAGTGTTTTCAAGGAAATTGGCTAAAAGATGTCATCAATTTGATAAAAATCGCACCACACCACGCAGCCCACCACACATTTACCCATGCAGAAGTGAACCACCCCACAACTCCCCTACTTTTTCTCTCTTTTTTGTACCACGCATACTTTACCACACTTCACACTTCCAAAATTTTAGCCAACCCGCCCGCCCGCCAACCCACATGCCCAAATAGCCCTGCAAGCACACCGCGGGTACCACGCACACCACACTTTCGCGCGGTGTGTGCCCATGTATGGTTCACAGACATGACGATATGGGATGACAATTTTTTCCTACCCCGAAGTTTATAATATATTATGCATGTTTGATATTTGTGGATGGATATAAAATATGAACGTATTCTCCTATCGTGATACTGCAAATGTATGTAATACAATGCCAACTATCGTAATAGTAATAGAAGCTTTTAATCGATCTTCAGTTACTAGCAAGCGTGTAAGTTAGGTAGCGTGTGCGTGAAAGGTTATTTAACCTCTCGATCTTTATCCACTGGTATTTTTCCGGATGAATAGTCACTGTCCAATAAAGGAAGTCTGGTAAGGAACTGGTTACAGTCAGATTTTAATAATAGGGTTGGCAAAAATTGTTTTAGTCATGAACTGGAAGACCGGTACACTCCTTCAGTTTCAATGTCTCGATGATACTTGTATGGTTTTCAAACAAAGCAGCTAGCCCTGTATGGCAATGAAAATACTTTAGTAAAATTGCACATCATGATGATAAGTTGATTTTGGTGTCAGTCACAGCTAACCAGCCGATAAAATATACTATGTCTGTCCGTCCAGTCTCAACTCAAGGCGAAGATGCATAGATACGTTCACATATTATATATTGAATTTTTAAGTCGTACGAGGTGGCCCTTCTTTGGTTTTGCTACTTCGATATTATTGTACTTAAAGTTGTTTTTCACAACTTCGTGAGGTTAACTTACAGATGTGGCTCGAATATAGCACGATATTATGGCGATGGTGTTTATGGTGTATGGATAAAAGATGTCCGAACATAATGGAGTAACCCTGAAATTTTGGAGCATAAAGTACTAAATTACTATAAAACTGGTTTAGTTTGATGGAATTTTTCTACTCATTCAGAAGGTATGTATTCAAGTACAGTAGTTTTGTTTTATGTAAAAACATGAGATTGTCATACAACTTTCATCTTACGACCAATGTAGATATCCAAGAAAATTCTCCGCTATGTCCATATAAAGGTCACATCCCTCTTTACCTTTCTTTATTCTCTTCTGACGACTGCGCCTTCAAAGATCATTAGAGAAAACTCCTGATCTAAAGTCTACGATTAAAATTCCGAAAAATATTTTGGCACGAGGTCAAAACATAATGACACTTCAACCTCTTCTCGTTGCAATTTTCCTAACTTTTCCAAACTCTTCTTTTCCAATAACTTTCCAAGATTTTCAACTCCGCTTACCAATCCAGAATCCCGATCCCTACTTGCTCTGCTTTTCATCGAAAATGGCTGAAGACGACGACCTAATGAGCGACTTCATTCTACAAAATCAAAATGGCGTATTTCGGTTCATAGTATTCACGGACGGACGGAAAGTAGCGCCCAGAGTACGGACCAAGTTTTGGAGAGAACTCTCATTGATATTTATCATCGACACCCACACTGAAATTCATGACGTGGAGGGATTCGTAGACACAGCCCAGTTTTACGACTTCCAATGGAGATCGGCCAACATATTTTTCTTCGTGGGGAGGGAAAACATGCTTCGCTCAACGTTTGGGATGTACGTCTTAAACATGCCAACTAACAAAGTAGCGATTCAACTGAAAAGAGAAAACAATTCTGCAACTTTCGATTACCTGTGCAGCTACTGCACCTCCAGGGGAAAGGATCCGACCACATTGCCCCAATGGTTCAATCCTCGCCTTCTTAGCAATACCTACCTCAAATACTACAACGGAGCAAAAGTAATAAAAATGCAGAGGTTCCGGCTTCGACGCGAAAAAGCAAGAATCTGCTCATCTATTTTATCAGCAGCTCGGGAAAGTAGATTTTATTGTGAAATGCGCTTCAGAGTTTACGGGCTCCTTTCTCGCGTACATAATTTTACGTATGATGTGAACGGCTTCAAAAATCCATTAGATTTTTGGCTCAACTTTGTCGGCGGACCTTACAACAAAATTGGACTTCAATCTGGACCGAGCTCAACCACAGGACAGATATTCAATGACATCAATTTCAAGCATATCATTTACTGCGAATTGGAGTCACATAATCCCGACAATAATTCCCTTCTACTTTGGATCACGCCATTTAATAAGTATGTATGGGTTTTTGTTTTGTGCCTAGGCGTAGTTTGCGCTGCGCTAATGGTTTTGAAGAAAGAAACCAAGTCATATTTCGACGGACTCATTGAAGTTTTTGCCGTTCTGATTCGAGAGCAAACTGAAAAGTCTGAAGTGTTGACTTTTGTAGGCATAGCCGGAATCATGCTCACAGCTCTCTATGAAACTACAGTCACGAGCCAAGTACTTGTTCCTGTAAAGGACACCTCCCATCAGACATTGGCAGAGATGTTGGAGTTGGGCTACAAGATCCTCTACCCTTCCTTCGGAAATGGTACGCTTCCCAGTGTCGAAAAGGTTTACGGATTCATGCTCAAACATCGGAACTTTGATGAAAGTTCCCTCAACAATAGCTTTCACTTCATTCCTCCCGTTGATAGTAGTGAAAGATATAGATGGCTCAGCCCTTTGACAACGAATGATATTGGATTATTGGCGGATTTGGAAGATTCAATAAGAGTGCACTATCGGCTCTATTGGCTATATCGTCGTCTGAGGGCATTTCACAATAATAGTTATGATTTCACTTGTCATAAGGTTCCAGAAAAGTTAAACTTAATTCATCAGTATTGGGATTTTAAGACTAGTCATCGCAGTAAAATGAGCAGTACTTTCCGGAGTTTAAACGAAGCTGGATTCATTCGAACTTGGTTGATGGGGCAGTATTATTTGCAGAAACGAAATGTGTCAATGTTTGAAGCAAACACAGGAGCACGTGTTTTTATAAGACTTGTTCATTTACATGGAGTATTTTTAGCGATAGTGGCGATTCTCGGGTTAGCTGTATTAGCATTATTCTTGGAGTTTACGGGAAGATGGATAAGGCGAAAATGTAAAGAATTTAAAAGAATGAACGAAATTAAAGCGGTAAGTGTTGTTTCAGAATCAACAATTCACATGGTACAATTTCAGTTAATTGTATAAGTACTTTTGTATACTAGAATTGACGGGAAATGTAATTAAAAATGAAGTTCACAGACTTTTTGTACTAAATTTTATTATCTCTACGAATTTTTACACATT
This sequence comes from Seira ritae, assembly GCA_027744415.1. NCBI lineage: Eukaryota > Metazoa > Arthropoda > Collembola > Entomobryomorpha > Entomobryidae > Seira > Seira ritae. The sequence goes on from JAHZNI010001115.1 coordinate 7,106, forward strand.
CATTTCAGCATATGAATTTAATTCACATATGCATGTACCTATATTGGAAGCATTAAATCATGAGCATTATATTTTCTTTGGTAATATTTAATGAGATTAAACAATTCCTCCTCCGCCACCCCCTCCAGAGCCGGATAAATGAGAATGATGATGATGAGCGGCGGCATGGTGATGGTAGCCTACAGCCTGTGTCGCATTGCCCCCAGTCTGCTGCCCATACAACCTACTCAAGGGAAACAAGCTTTCACTTGCAGCTCCGCTANTGATGGTAGCCTACAGCCTGTGTCGCATTGCCCCCAGTCTGCTGCCCATACAACCTACTCAAGGGAAACAAGCTTTCACTTGCAGCTCCGCTAGAAGCAGCTCCAGCATTACTTCCCAAAACCATCCCCAATCCTGCTGGAATTCCTCCATAGTGGCTGTTCTGATTGTTCACGGTAGCTTGGCCGTGATGATGCTGTAGGTTGTGTTGAGGAGGTGCTTGCTGTTGGGATCCTGTTAATTTACTATTTTCACTTCCAATTATATCCGAGCCTTGTGTGTTTTCTGGGACCATTATTATCTCTTTCATGAAGGATATGTACATGATGGCGAGTCGTAAAGTTTCAATTCTGGAAAGGCGTTTTTCATATGCGAAAGTTGGAACTTTGCGACGAAGTCGATCAAACGCTTCGTTTAAATTGAACATCCGCCGTCGCTCGCGAAGGACTTATTGGTATTTCCAGACCTTTTTATGAAATATGGGGCAAAGTGAGACAATCTCTTTTCTCCTAATTATTTCGTAAATGTTTTTAAACTTAAACTGTAATTTACCTGGGTTGAGCATTTGTCTGCGGAAGGGCTGTCGCAGGATTCCTGACGCCCCACATCACATCAGGAATCACATCGGGCCCTTGATGATGGTGGTGATGATGAGAATGTAAGGAGTGATGTCCTCCAGCAGCAGTGGTTGATGAATAGTATGAAGCTGAATTACGCTGATTAGGATTGTTTTCTCCCCACATTGATATTCCAGCGGCAGTGGCTGCAACAGCAGCGTTTAGAGCAGAAACTGAATTAGTATTATCTGAACGAATTAACGCTGCTGCCGCTGCAGCGGCCGCGGCAGCCGCAGCTGCTGCTGCAGAATGATGATTTAAATGTTCAGAATGATTGTAAAATTGACCCATTTGAAATAAAGACTGAGAAATAGCACTACTACTGTGAGCTTGCTGCTTATTGTTCACACTTTCACTAGATTTTGACGAAGATTGATGCTGTTTGGCCATTGAAAGGCATTATTTACGTTGAAATTGGATGGGAAAATATTTTCCTGGCAAATGCAAGTGATGTGATATCTTCGAAGATCAAAACGAGAATGGAGATGAAGGAGAAAGTATTTTGGGAGAGAGCAAGAGGAAGAGCATATCATACACGGTTCGTTAAGGGGTACAGATGAAACAACGAAAGCTTTGCGCCTTGCATCACTGCCTCCACCCCAAATAAAGCAGGGTACTCTATATTTTCAATGCATACATATTTGTTTAAGGAAAGTTAGGATTTTGAAGGTACAACATAAAGCCGCCGATTTCATATGCAGGAGAAAGTAAGTAAAAAATGCAGCTGTTGTGTAACTCTTGCTTAAGCACAATATGGCAAGTGTAATATTTTTCTAGCATTCATCATGGTTTTGGGAATAAATCTTTTCTAATTTTCATCATATTCATGCTTTGTATTATTTCCACTGAATAAGGAATTTGAGAAAACAATCAATATCAACAGCTGAAAATAATTATGAATTGTTTAAAAAATATATTAGAGTTGCACAAGTGACTGCGATACAAAGATTCGAACAATGAAACAAGTGAATGAAGATAGAAAACAGTCCGGGTTTGATGGTCCACAAAAGTAATACGTAATATGACTTTTGGCTAATTCCACTTGCCTAAATCCACATTGTTTGTGCCACACAAAAATACATAGAGGTGCCACATACATATTATCTACTTAAAACTTCTATTTCCATCATTCTCCATCATTTTCTTGGCAAATCATTCATATTTTCATTTATGCACCCTTTTCCTTTCCATACGAACCATGTCAAATTGAGCAACAATTTCTGGCACTTTTCTAATAAAGTGTTGGCAGATTAGTTCTGGAGAGGTAGGGAAATGCTAATATGAAACTGATTCATCAATTCAAGAATCACTCCCCACCGGCATTGTGTGTTTTTATTGACAAATTAAAAGGGAACACACACACGCGTAACTTTTTGACACGCTAAATAATCGGATTAGCTTATGAAAAGAAGGAATCTTTCTACGAGGGTTCCATGTTTTATTGAAACAACAAAACATTCCCCCCGAAAAATTGCGCAGCTGGATCTCTTTATGAAAAGTTGAACGAAACACAACTATAGCTGTGATTATAAAAGTTCTCAAGTTCTTTCAAAGTCTCCCTTTAAAAAGCAAAGTTGATACATATATATATTATTGGGGTAAAATGAGACTTTAAGGTTTTAATGATGTGTGGCCACACGACCAGATTTTAATCTTACGTTTGAACTTTTGAAGCCAAATATTAGGACTTGCCGCAGTTTAAAATTATTTAATCCTATTACGTTACCGCGACATATCAAATTACGCTGTATTTAGTAACTGCAAGATTAAACCAAGCGTGGGAAAATAATAGCAACTTAAGCTGTGATTCAATTTTCTCTAGAATGATAAATAAACAGCAAGCAGAATATGAACTTTTCTCCCATATTTCCTTATTTGAAATGCCAAATTAAGATTATCATTAACCACTAAACGGCATATTAAAGTTTTTTTTTATCATAAGTTGGACCTTAATTAACCAGGGAGAGTAAGTATCTGAAGCTTTCATAAGAACTCTGAACAGATCTTCATACCATTGGATTAATTTTAAATTCGTTTTTCCTCAAACCTTAAGGAAAGTAGATGAAATCCCTACCAAAAATAACAAAATCATGCCACATTTGTGATGGTCTAAGACTCCCCTTTCTTCCAGCCTTTCATTATCTTGTTTAGGTAACTTCCCTCGAATGCATTTCACATTGCATTGCTTGAATCCCTGCATCTATAACTGACTCGCCACCGAGATCAATAAAAGCATGAAAACTTTGCTTCGCCGTCCTGAAGCAGCTTTCTTCTCCCTCATTGGTCGAAGAAACCCCAGTAGAAAGATGTTTCTCCCTTCCCATTTTCAGCAGATGTGACACAGCATTAAATTGTCTACATTTCTTACAGAAATAGAAAGCTAGAAAGATGAAAGGTTTGAGAATTACACTTGCCCTCCTATCCAATACATTTTACCACTGGACTTTATTTCTAGATTTAATGTGGAATTTATAATACCTAAGTACGTACACTTCTATAATCCTTATGTCGCTGTTCTTGTAACATGCGTTCAATAGCACCGTAATATTTTAAAAAAAAAGTTTCGAAAAAAATTCAATTAAACATGTATCGATGTGTATGGAGGCGGAGGAGCCTCGCTCTCTTGAACTTGCTTTTCCTTCCCACTAATCACCGACGCTGTAGTTACTGCAGTTTCGTATGCCGGGGCTACATAAAAGGATCTTGGTTAAATGTCAAGTTTAGATTGAAGTCAAACTTAGCTTTAGATTTATTCTGAAATGGGCTTACGTGTGTCGTAAAGCATCGCGTGCATATATGCAGCGTTATTGGGCCCGTTGGAAGAATCCTGACTGCCATTCGAAAAATTATACGAAGGGACTATGATTGTTTCTCTGTACACCAAGGCTCCTGCTTGATTTAAATCTGAAACTTAAATGATTTCGCTTTTTAGTAGAAGGTGATGGATAGGTGATACTAAACTTCCTGATTTAATCGTTCTTGAGATTAAGCTTTACATCTTTTCTCCCGGTGCAGCCTCCAGAATAACATGAACATGAAAGTGGCTGGAACTAGAAAACTTAGTGTGATGATAATAACCAACCTGGTTTGGAGAAAATACAGACATTTTATTTAAACAGCATTCTTCAGGATATAAACCGAGATTAATTTATTTAACTTACTGTCCAGTACTACGAGGATATGGGTTGGGGAAAGGTTCCGAAGGGTAAAACGATTCAGTGGTGATTCTGGGTGAGGTCAATTCTGATTCAGTAGTTCCCTCCGAAATGAGGTGTTTCTGCGAAGACGGAGAAAGTGGCTCTTCGAAGGATTTTGAATCCTCTGGATTAAGATAAGTTTTGAAAGACTCATTATAAACTTTGAACCACGGCTTTTCTAAGATAGTGTTGTTATTCGTTGCTTCTTTTAACTGTAAAGAAACTGAAAGTGGATTTGCAGTTGATTGCAATAATTGAAGGGAAAGTAGAGTACAAAAAAGGAAATTCTTTTTTCTAGCACACAGACTCATTATCGTTAACTTTGAACTTGCGTCGAACGTAAAATTAAAAATATTTTGGCCTTAAATTTAAAATTCTTTACGTAGGAAAAGTATGGTTTAGTAGGAACGTATTGATTTTATGCTTGTACATCAGTAATGCTAAAATATTTGCGTCAATTATAGCAGCATGACATTGTAATCGTAAATGATGTTATTGGTTTTCTTATCGATGATTCGCGATGACTATGGAAAGTATGCACTAAGGTACAAACCAAACCTTTATTTTTTGCAATGTTTCTCATGATCACGGTCATCGTTATCTATTGTGATGATGGTGATACGGCCGAGACTTATCAACAGATTGGTGTAGGCTCGTACTATGTATTGATTCCCAACTAAGTACATATGTATGCATCTAGATGTGTACTATGAAATACATACGTACCAAGTAGTCATTAGCTAAATAAGTTTTAGGAGAGAATAATTTACAGAAAGAATGTTTTGAAAAGATTTGCTGAGATTGGGAATTTCTTTTTTGCACTCATAATAGCTTGAAAACAAAAGGAACGACGACAAAGTTCTGACTTCTGATCATTTTCAGTTCTGATTAAAAACCATTTTCTGACTTCAGGGAGTGGTAGGGAAATTTCTCTGCTTCAGTTTCAAAACAATATGTCTGTAACGAAAAATTACTTAAACAGTAATGAAGTATTGGCATAGGTAATTTACAATTATCGGCCTATCTCCACACTGCAACAGTTTCAAAATTCTAAGAAAGCTAAGACTTAGACACATCAAACTCGAGCTGGTCTGTTTTGGGGCAAAGAGAGATTTCTTTAATTTTGTATTTCTTATGATCTTTTTCAAATTTTACTTAATTTTTACAATTTCTGTGCAATGAATTATTATTCGATGATGCAAACAAGACTAGTCAAATATGTATAGGTATGATGTACTAAAGTAATAAAATACATCGCATGAGAATTAGAAATAAATTACCATGAATCAATGTAATTTCCAAGATCATTCTATCATTCGACTCATTTTCGGGTACGTATATTGAAATTATTTATAAAATAATATGGTGGATTAAGAATTAAAATCTTAGTTTGAAAGCAAAACAAATCAGAGAATCAACGCGACTCGGGAAATTTAAAGCTAGGAGTGTACGGCGGCGGCGGCGGTGATGACAAATCTGGTTTTGGACTGAGGTCATCATAAGCAGGAGCTATATAATATGAAGTATGCATTGTTTAGTTGCATCGTGGATAGAAATACATAGTTTTTTTTAACATACGTAGATCATTTATTTCATCGCATCCACCGGATCTATCAATCGAGGATTGATCACTGGAACGAGGGTGTTGTGGAATGAAAGCTATTATTGTTTCGTTAGCTCCGCGTTGAAGATAAACTATGGATAAAAAATAATTATTAGAAATACTTCTGCCGCATTTATATATTTTATAAAAACTTTTTGATCTTTTCCAACGATGTACTTACTGTGATTTCGTCTTCCGCATTCCCATACAAGGATATCACTATCTTGCCTTCTCCGAGTCCGATCAAACCGAATCGAGCTTCCGGAAGAAGAGCAATACCAACCACAGACAATGCAACACATGGAAAGTACCCCAAACACTCCGGCTGCGCATCCGATGAAAACGAGAACCTTCAGCAAGATTCTTTATGGGAAAAATTTTCATCATTTCATTTCCCCTTATCACATGCATATATGTATGTTACGCATAAAAAGGAAGACAGATCTTTATAAATTATAATATGCTTACCCTTCTACAAACCAAGCATCATCGTTATATTCTGGATGATCGTTGTAAAGGTAAGTTTGACTTGACACACTGGAACTTGAATAATTTGAACTTTCACTCAGATTAGCGACTCGGATGAGAAGCTTCCTTTCCAATATGCCTAACCTTGTTGAGACATTTCGATACAACTGGAATCTTGATCCTCTGACTATGTCTATATCTGATGATACCGTATTTTCAATTATAACTGCAGCAAAAAACAACTGCACTAATGTTACCAGAGTTTGCTTTGATTTAAAGTGCATTATAAACTATTTACTTGCAGTTCATTAAAATAAAATACAAAGTTGCTAATTTTTTAGAGAACCAAACTTGTGTGTTAAATATATCCAATATTAAAGGTTTGTGGCATGATTAATTCTACCTTTTTTAGTTTTTGGACTCGGTTTTTTGCTAATGTAGCACGTTCGTATTACCAATGCATAACTATTTATGTGGTGGCACAAAATAATCAGATGTAATTTGATGTAATAGTATTCCAATCTGTCCAGCTATTTTGCATGATAAGTCTTCCCTGTGTTAATTGAATATCGCTTATCTTTTAAAAACCGTCATATACCATAAACATTGTCATACCTGACAGACAATGCTGTAATACTTCAATAGAAGGTAAAAATCGCTAAAAAAGAAATAATACATAAGTGCGAGAATTTACGGCTCTTGGGCTACCAATAAAACTGCGAAGTGCAAATATTTCCAAACAAAGAGTATCAGATCATGTATTAGGTGACTCCAGTGTTACATTTAGTATTTGCTTGGCTTGAAGCATTTTCAGGGTAAACCAGGATGCACAACCATTGTGCGGTCTCTCAATGCACAATGGAATGGTTGGACTTAACCTAGGTATCCATTCATTATCATTCCTTACTTTGTTCTGCAGCGGCATGGGTATGATTTTACAGATATATCGAAAAATAATGAGGCAGAAATTGTTTCTAAATTATGTGACCAACGTATTGCCCCATATAGCCAATAGCGAATCATGACTATGACTTAAATATAAAAACAAAACTCACACTTATCAGGAGAAATTGGTCTTCCCAAGGACTATATATACCTTACCTTTGATATGACATGTTTATTTTCATGCAATAGATATACCTAATCTGTAACTGTAAACGTTTCTCCTACAACATAAGCTGGAGAATGTTGTTCAAGTCATGTCCATGAACTTGATAAAGAAATGCATGAAGTTATCAAACAAGTCCCGTTTGCAGGTTCGTCCCAGATTTAGTATTGATCCTTTTCATATTAGGTATAGGAACCTATTGACAGAAAGCTTCGTCTTTTAAGAATTCAATAAATTTTTGGGATAACTTTGTTCTAGAACTGAAAACCGCCTTCCAAATGAGTTCTTTCTAGATTTTTCAGTATGGAAGATTACTGGTCCTATATATAAATCTTTAAGATGTAATATGAAATATTTCTGCTCATTCGTTAAGAATCCGCGAACGTTCGTGGTTCTTTTTCTTTCAAAAAAGCAAGTCATTTCACAGATTGAATAATAAAACATCTTTTCAGAATTCAAATATTCGAAGAATGAAGTATATTTGTAAGTGCCATTATGTCAGAGGACACAAAAATTTAGTTCAGTTTTGTCGACCAATCAAATTTATTTTATTTTTTTAGTAATCCAAGTTTGGACCCTTCTATTTATCTTCCCAACGTTCTCGAGTCCATACCACTCTAGCATGACAGTTTACGTCTTTCCTCCAGCCAGCTCATTACTTTTTGTTTGCTGTTGGACAAATAGCACAACGGCTCCATTTAACCATTCCCAGGAATTTAGCACCGTCAGTGAAATTTCTTGGGAAATGACCACAACTCCTCGAACGCCAAGCTATTATGATGGATACTGGTGCAGGGCTAGAATGGGCAGCAATCTTCTCGTCCGATGGTCTGTTTATGGAGATGGTCAAGACAGGAATAGTTCAGAATGGATCATCAATTCTCGAGGAAGAAGAAGATTGTCAGTGAACGGGAGATTTATGGATGATCAAAGAGGCTCATGGTTGGTCTTCTATTTTACAGAATCATCTTATTTTTTCTGATACCAATGCTAACACTTACTTATTTTATGTAGGGTCGTCACTTAAACCACCGAAGATAATGCACTATATTACTTAAAAACATTTGGCCAGTTCATCTGCATTTTTAATTAATTGGATGCTTATATTTATGTTTTTAAAGTAATAATGTAAGGAAGTAATTTTTTAAATAGATTTAAAGGCAAATCGTACAATACATCTTCTTCAGATTTATTTGAATCGATTAATAAAAAGTACAAAAACTCATGTCTTTTCCATATAGTTGCACTGAAAATTGTTTTTGCATATAATCTATACCTCTCTTGCTATCAAAATATGTGCCAACAAATAAAACTCATCAGCATTTATATAGCTTTTCCCTCGAATAAAAAAATCATTTTTTACATTTTCTGATTTTTTTCGTGCACATAAAATATATAGGCTTAAGCAGATATCTAGAAGTTACTATTTTTTAAATACTGATATTAAATATCGGAGAATGTGACAAAAATGACTTATGGAGATGGATGTCTGAGTCATATAGCCGTATTCTCATGCATCAAAGCTTCGGTGTAGGTTGGTGGTGGGAGCTCATCTAGAGTGTTGCATTCTGAAAGAATAACTTCGTATGCGGGGGCTACACAAGACAAGAACAATAATTAACATCAAACTGAATAAAAATGTTTTATTCTAACATGGACTAAAGGTTTTGTTTTCAAAAACCTACGGGGATCTGGAAGAGCGCCTCTTCTCTTTGATTTCCCTTCACCAGAACATGATCTTGTAATTCTGAACAGGACGGACGATTGTCGGGTACCTTTTGTGAAAAATCGCATGTCGTGCAAAGGTAATTAATCAAGATGAAATTTTGTAAATTAATATTTATGGACTATCCTCCTCACCACGAATGATGGAACGCACTATCGTACTTCCCGGACAATTTGAAGACCAACAAATGCACCAATACATTGTACAAACACAAACGAACAAGGAAAAAACAAGTAATATACCGAAGAATAAAGCTACAGCTCTGTCGAATAAAAGACAACTTTTGCTTTATAAATTCGAACATTCAAAAATTGCAGAACATTAAAATTAAACTGACCTCAGTAAGTTTTTATCGGATTCTCTTAGTTGCACAAGCTGTTCCTCATTTCCCCGACAGTTCTTTTGTGCCGAAATCACTGACCCCTGTAGCTCAGGTAGATGAACAGATAATGGCAATGGTATTGTGAGAACTTCATTAGTCACCACAAAAAGCAATAATAAGGTGAGTGTAAACATGTTTCGAGATGTAGATAAGTGCTAAATTGAGAATTTCGTAAATATTGTGGTCGCATACTTAATTAACCTTGGGCATGGGTTTGGCCTATTAATTGCACGCCAACTTTATCAACACATTTTACTAGGAAGCGCCGAGAGATTTTCCACTGATAGTGCTGATGCGATGGCGAAAAGAATACTTTTACTGTTTATTGACCTCCCTAAAAATGACTTGCCTTTATATCGCATTGCTTTGTCCATGCAACCGATTTTATTTATCAATTTTAAATATGACACGACACGCAAACGGGAGGACGCAAACATCCAATTCATCCCACCTTTTAAAAATAAAGCATACCTATGCATAAGCTGTATAAACATTTAACCACTGAAAGTGTAAAAGGAGAACCCGTTATTTAAACATCTCAAAAATGAGAAGAAGTCAACAAATATTAAAAGAACTTATAGATCACTACTACAAAGAGATGGAAGAAACAAAGGAATGTAAGAATGGTCAGAGCTTATGATTTGCTCGTCCCTTGTAGGTTGTATTACATTTACGATATGCAGATGCAGATAAAGCACACGATGCGATGTAGCTCAAAAAGTGTCCATTTAGCGTGTGGCCAAATTATACATTAAAGTTAAGGCAGAAATGTCAATGAAAAAGTTTATGTCACAGTTTTAGTCAAATATTTAATTGAACTAGTTTTCTAAATCCTAAAATCAATTCATATAAAAATAAAACATAGCTTCGTAAGTACCAGCAAATACAATATGTACAGGAAAAATGACAATAATGCTACTAAAAGTTAGAAGTTACAAGTTACATAAACGCATAGTTGTACGCAATTCGATTTGTACGCCAAGGCTCATCGTTGATCTATTATTCGGCAAAATTCTACGTTAAACAGATAAATCATACGCAAGGGTGCTAACGCATCCTCGTGCGAGCACGATGACAGGAGCCAACTAAAACTCTAAACAAAATAATGAATTTTAGTCGATTCTCTAATAATTTAAACCAATAGTTTACTTATCCTGTCCCATCAATTTTTAATTTAATACAAAACTTCGGACATAAGGTGGTTCGTTTGCAAGATTCAAGATGCAAGTATAACTTTTGACTTTGACTCTAGAAGTAGTTATTAACTGCAACTGCATTTCAAAGTTACCATAAATCTATGTATATATGTATAATGTAAATAGTAAATATGTATCTTTAGTCCAGGTCCAGTATTTATGCGTTTGGTTCATTGGCTAATCGAGTATTTTCATCTCATAAATATACTTTTTTATATGAAGTATTAAGGAAGTCACGAGTGCAGCAAGATAAGAATAGAACCTTTTATTTCTAGCTTTAGTTTTTATCGAAATATTTTCCCCCATAACATTTAACGCGAAAATTATGGTTGTACTGAACGAACACATATGCAAAAAAAAGTAAAAAATGACTTTCATGTAGCAATAAACCGAATAAACATAGAAACTTTAATGTTAAAATATTAAATGTACAGGTGCAGTCATATGTTTACAAACTTAAGATAGAGTATCGGCATTAAATAGTTGATTCGTTAAAGCGTATTAATAAAAGGTTTGTTAAGCAGGACCTTTAAAACAATTACTGGAAACGCTAAAATTGGACAATAAAAAGTTAAAATATATTTATATTGATTCATCACTTCATTACATTTATTTAGGTCGATTTACGCTTATATAATGTCTTTGCTCGGCACGAGGGTGCTGTTGCACCCTTGCGGGTTTTTTATCTACACGAATGCTAAATATGCCGAGGAGCAGATCAACGAGCGATGGCGTGCAAACAGCACTTTTTTCTCATGCTTTTGATGTTCCCGACTCATTTTTTAATTAGTTAAATAATAATATACTAATATTACTAATTACTGAATCCCCTTCGGCTACTCTGATTTTTTATTGCTTTTATTAGTCCTGATGATGTTCAAAGTTTTGAACGAAAGCTAGACAGAACAATAAAGTGATCAAAAATGACCTCTCCGACCGTGTCTTCTACATATAATAATATTACTGTAAAAGCTTTTCTATGACGGTAATAACAATATGCGAGGCAATTTAAATATTACTGTATTTAATCGAACCAGAGTTTTTGCAAGTGTCTGAACGATTCTCTACTCAAACTACTTCACTCTTGATTGCTAAATTTAAAAAATTGTGCATGTAATATATATTAGGTATGCATTGCATACAAACGTTGGATAATTATGTACTTATAACAGGAGAACACATCACAAGCCAAGCCATAATTTAACCATGATTTAAATGTTTTTAGCAAGTTGCAAATGCAATTACCTAAGTATTGTAAAACCAGCAATGTCTGTTAAAAATTACGATTACTAACTAACGGATGAAAGATGATCAAACCAAATAAACGTACTCAATGTATTGTATGAAAAATTTTATTTATAAACAACATAATCTAAATTATACAACCGTCCTTATGATGCATGCATTCTCCTCTCAATACTTATCTTGAACACTGCTCGAAGTCGATGTGACTGGATCACTGTTTGCTGCCTCATTGTTAGTCATGTTGTTCCTCTCGGCAGGTCCATTTTCGCAATCTGGGCCACTACGTCCTGGATAAGGAGGCGCTGTAATTAACAAGTAGAGAGGTATGAGAAAAATGAGAATTGTTGCTGAAGGTAGTAATCAATGCATTTTGAGGTATGTAAGCATACGTGATTCTGATGGTGAAAGTAGCTGCGGTGAAAAATACTGAAACCTTGAAGACGAAATTGAGCCATCTGTAGCAAAATAATCTGGAGGACTACGGTTTGCAAAGTCATGTCCCCTTGGATTGTTTCTAATGTCATTCTCTTGGCAGCAAAACAGACACGGATTACTTCTGGAGAGAGAAACTTGGCTGGAATGAATATGACAAGGAGCTGTAAGTTGTGATCCACCGGCTAGAGCTCCAGCCCCACAGGCATGGCAATTGAGATGCCAAACTGAATTCAGTATTCCAGTTCCACTTGCCGGAGCAGGATTGTTAAAAACCGGTGTATTAGTATTAGTAGTCCAAGCTGAGTGATGGTTCTGTCGATTTTGGTTCTGCAAGTCTGCAGCAGAAAGCGTCCGGACATCTCGCGAACTTCCAGAGAATCCAAAGTCTACAATTACATGATATTGAAACTTCATTTTTTAACACTTAGCACATTTATTTTACTACATATTTCCTTAGTATGCTCAAACTTGAAAATGCTGTTCGCGACGATGTGGACGGTCTCGTATTTCTGCGGTTTCTCGCAGGTTTCCATTGGTCTTTACAGCAGAATTGTAGGACACAGAGAAAAATTAGGGCAACTATGAGGACGGATCCCGCCAAGGAAATCCCAATGATTGCTCCCGCACTGCTAATTATAGTAGGAATTTTTTATGACAAAATATTCATAAAAGGAGACAATTAAATAATTTTGGTAGAAAAGGGCTTACTCGGGATGCATGGCACGATTTTTGTTTTGCGAGCAACGTTCTGCGAATTCCGAGCACTCTCCAAGTCCCGGAAACATGAATGTCTTTTCTAAAAGCAATAAAGTAACTTCCTCGCGAATATCGCACGGTAGTATGATTCAGTCTATTTGATGTAAATGTCCCTTGATAACAGCTTTCTCATCCGCATATATGTATTATGCGAAATAACTTAGTAGATGCCTTTATCGTTTTTAAAACAGAAGAATCGCTTGAATCATCAAATACATGAGTTATGAATGAGCCATGTGCCATAAGCATAAACATTATTTCAGCAAGAGACGAGGTACTTTTGATATTAGTGAAAAGCTTTGTGCTTGGCATGACCGAACCGAATCAAACTCCGAAATAAATAGGTCAAATTGATAAGATAGGCTTTCTGCAATGCAAACTAGAAAATATTATTTTTGCTACCTTTTCGTCGGGGTTTGGTTTATGAATGAGCCGAATCATTTATTTTTTGATGCAACATAACATGGTGTAGATACTAAGTAAAAACATATCATAAGCATCATATTTAATCAAAATTCACGAGAAAATTTTAGGATAGAATGTGCTTTTATTCCGTTAAAATTATCATTGCTGCGTTTGGACATGGATTGGAACAACAGGGATATCCAGTAAACAAGCCTTTTCTTCTGTGGGGCTTGGGGAATACCAGTTGGAAATGCCACGACCTTTTATTGAACGAAGTGCTCGGTAAGGGCTGTGACGACGTTCCACTTCATATAAAGATTCTTCTTCGTTAAGTCTTTCCCTTTCTTGTTCTGAAATTAAGTTAGTAGCGATGAAATATACAGTTTCGATTGCTAGAAAGCTATATAAATTAGATGAATATAATTAATTAACATAATTAGATCTTTTTACTTTTTCTTAAGGTGCGTCTGTAGAACAGATATGTGCAACCTCCTCCTACTCCACATAATGTTACAATGGCGGCAAAGAACGCAAACAAAATCAAAATTGAGTAGCTAGATCCGTCGTCTGAAATGGACTTATTTTCCGACTCAAGGTGCTCATCGATTACACTGGTATTTTTGGTCATAATTTTTCACTGTGGAATTCCAAACTGGATGAAGACTACTTAGCCTAACACTTAAACTCTCTATGAGTTTTTACGCATTGTTGTACACCTTAACGTAGTCTTAAGAAGGATTCTTTAGAACGTGGAAGAAACTCGGACGCTGATTCCTATTTAAAACGAAATTCAATTCAAGACAATAAACATTCTATACACAGTCCGTTGACCATGGTTTGGAGGCTCTGGTTTTCCACTTTCATTAATCCGAAAAGTAATCATGACGTACTTGAGATTTTAATCTTGGTTAACTAAGGAAAAAGATAAAATGTGAATAATATGATTTGATTAGCTATATAGTACTTAGTACACTCTGAATGATATAGTCATGTCTTCTAACCAAATCAAAAGTAGCATAATGAAAATATTTATTATAGTAAACCCTGAATGAAAGCATGCCATTTCACTTGTGGTCAATAGTGGTTGACCCATAAAATTTTGCTGTCCCTAAATCTGACATGCATGATGGACAACTTTGTTTCCACACAAATATTGTATTCCAAACTGAATAACATAATATACAATCAACAAAATAATGTGTGTGGACTTAGTGGACTATGGAATCTGATGGATAAAAAATTAGGCGTGATCTCGGTCCTACAACTCTTCAGATTTTCTATCTAAAGATATCCTTAAAAAATTCAATACAAATAAAGGACCTAATGATTGGATTGGATGAATGAAAGTATCCTTGTAAAGTTTTTGTCGGGAAGCACATATTTCCACATTAAATTAATCATGGTTATTTTTAAGACCTCGGTGTTCGTGTAAATATAAATATTATCGCATTGGATTCGATACAAGAACTTGTATAATATTATGCGATTTAACAATTTTGTTACAAAATACAGCTTGGTAAAACTGGAAATTAAATGGAAATCCCCCATCATCGTTCATTCGACTTCTGCTCTGGCTCTGCTATACTCTTTGTTCAAGCAGCGTCATGTCAGTCAATGCTCAATTCTCATCTCACCATTCACCTATCCAATGCACTATTTTTTTATCTCAATGCCCCTTACACCTAAAACGAAAACATGTGCCAAAAGATCAATACAGAACGTGTTATGCTATGCTCAGCTCATTACTTTTGTTGTTCATTCATAACCAAAGCACGAAATATTGAACTTCTTTTATCGTTGATAATTGTTGTAATTAAACTGTTGCTTCATAGTTTCGCATAAAAAACAATCGAAATCTTCCTTTCCCATACATTGTGTGAGCAGTTAGAACATTCGACCATTAAAAATCAAAAATGGACCCGGAAGATGTGTCCTCTTCTGATCCAAAATTATCCCGAGAAGAGGATGGTTCGGATGAACCTGTGTTTTTAAAAGTAAGTTACCTAGTCTATATATATAATTCATAGATGTTTCATAACTGACACACTGACAGTAACATTTATGAAAGAGATTAATTCGAAACTGTTTATGTTCTGCTTTCTAGAAACTGAAAGGAGAAGTCTCGGAAGGAAAGAAAATGGGACTGAATCCAGTGAAGCTGGCAAAATTCAAGAAGGCAATGTTATTCACTGATATCCGTTTAGATTTTGTAATATTCCTCAAAGATGCATTACGTTCATTTGGGAACTCGGGGAATACGAGGAAGCTTGACGAGGATGGAATGGGAGATATCTTAACTTTGATCAGCATTATATCATCCAAGGCAAACTTTGGCTCTGACAAGTTCTTCAAGAAGTCGAATAAGCAGTTGCAGCAGTCGAATGCTGATGATGACGCCGACGACGCGGTTCAAGAAAATTACATAGAATTCAAGAAGCACTTTAGTGAACTATGGGCCGAGGTCATGAATTGGAAGATGTCACCTTCGATACATAGACAAGTTGTTATTCTTCTACCAGAGAAAGTGATGCTACACCTTAATAAACCACTACATATGAGTGACTTCCTCCTGCAGTCTTTTAGATTAGGTAAGATGTAACACTAAAATGAATAATATTTCAACTATCTGGTTTCTTAATTTAAAAACTTATTAACTTTTATTTTTTACTTTTAGGTGGGCCCGTAAGCTTGGTTTCTTTGCATGGGATATTCTTATTGATGCAAAATTTTAACTTGTGAGTTTTGTAGTATCCAATTCTAGTAATTAATTTTATTCGTGGTGTCCTTAATTTTTCGTTTTTAAAATGTAGCGAAGTTCCAGACTTCTACACTCGTCTTTACTCAATGTTTACATCGGAGACTATCTGTTCGAAATATAGAGCCAGATTTTTTGCATATTCCAGAGAATTCTTATCCTCCACGTAAGCGAAAGTATTTTTCTTGCCAAAGCTGCTGCATGGAAAGGAAGTATTTGGTCTAGATTAGTTTTATTTGTGGAATTTTCTTTTATAGGCATCTGCCTGAAAACATGGTCGCCTCTTTTATCAAGAAACTGTCACGGCTTAGTTTAACTGCCCCTTGCTCTGCTCTACCTATGATATTTGATTTCATCACGAATTTAATTATCCAACATCCGGGGTTAAAAGCCTTGTTAAATCCAATGACTTCCGATGGACAGCCAAAAATTAAGGACCTTGAATTTCCGGCAATGTGGGATTCTGATTTTGAAACATTTATCAGCGGTCAAAATGAACATGGAAGTCTATTAAATGACCCCGATCCATTTGAAGAAGATGAGCCAGATCCTCTTAAAACAAGAGCTATGGATAGTTGGCTCTGTGAAATTAAAGCATTGCAAAATCATTCTGTGTCTTCTATTGCTCTCAGAGCAAAATTTATTCGCAAAGGTGTACCGAAAGTGGAGGTTGATCTGGATGAGTCATTATCAATAACTTACAAAGACGTAAGGCATTTTTAATATTTGAAGTAACACATACAGGGCTTCTTTATATTTTTCATATAATAATCTTTAATTTACTCCAACATTTGTTGTAATTATTATGTAATAGATAGAAGATCAGGAACGGGAAATGAGCGACAAAGTGGAACCTACGCCATCACATGTAAAACCGCAGGAAACTATGTCTGCATGCTAAACCTAATTCATTTAAATATTTTTGTTATGCCTGTTGAACTGTTGACATTACTTCTTGAAATAAACGAGATCGATG
The DNA here is from genome assembly GCA_027744415.1 of Seira ritae. Taxonomy (NCBI): domain Eukaryota; kingdom Metazoa; phylum Arthropoda; class Collembola; order Entomobryomorpha; family Entomobryidae; genus Seira; species Seira ritae. Next base: position 24,236 of record JAHZNI010001115.1, read on the forward strand.
AATTGCGAATGAGCATTCGTTTTTGTCATATTTTTGTTCTAGAACGTTTAAAACGTAATGAGAGTAAAGTAGGAGTGCAAAGAGGATTTATTTGGATTAACCTGCTGAAACATTTGTTATCCTAAAGCATCTCTGCATGGACTGACTAAGTGAATTGTAGCTGATAATCAGGATTATAAGTATTTTCTTAGTTCGCCAAAAAATATTGAAGCAATAAAAAAACCAAGTTAACATAAGGAGGATTCACGAATATTGTAGATTCATCGCGACAATGGCCAGTTACCCAAGCACGAAGAGTTGGAGGAAGTGTGGTTTTTATTTTCAAAAACGGATTTTTCATATTTTAATTTTTTGCTATTACTTTTACATTTGATTCATTTTAGAAATCATTTAAAAAAACGATGGGTCCAAGAGGATTCCAAATTAAAATAAAAATATTCATCACAACTATACTTATAAAAACTGCAACGGCACATTACATCGACGTGGAGCCATGGTACACCAACAACCATACCATTAAAATATCGAGCGATCGGGTACTATATATAATTTGAGGCTAACATTTGGAATTTTTGTGGCTGGCAGGCGATTCTATCATCATGAAATGTTTAGAGATTTCCTGAGTGGGTTTTTCTGGACAATGGTTTTGATAATAGGGATATTATTCTTCTATAACTTTTGCTTCCAGACCGGGGCTATCAACAGATATTTTCCCGTCCAAAAGAGTATGAATTTTGTTACATAAAAGTTTAAACTAGTTTTACTTAATTTGACTTCAAACAAAGTATTATTAATTGTTTCATTACTATTTATTATGAGTGCAGGGTCCTTAATCCCAATCAGAATTCCATTCGCAAGGACTTGTAATCGCTCAGCCTCAGACCCATCATTGGAGACAATCATACTGATTGCCACCTCCACTCCTCCATCTGCACCCAGCAAAAGTGGCAGTTCGGCAATTATGGGTGATTACTCTGGATACACCGCATTGTAACATTATACCACACATATGATGGCTTCAACAAATTAAAATTAAAATCATTACTAAAATAATAATTTGACATATTTGACATATGCCAGCAATATTTGCTTCGTAAGACGTAAGATTACTTATTGAGATATAATGCACTGATTTGATTTCACCGAAACTCCTTTCGTCCGAGCAAAGCTATCCCTATTCCATAAATCCATCGGAAGACATCGCTCATTTTTTGCTTGGCTTCCTTGGCTTGACTGCTTTCGAACAAAGATGCACTTCATTATGTGGAAAGGTATGGCACAGAAAATTTGACATTGTGTCGCGTCGCCACACGCATGCGCGCACGTCCCGTTCTTCTAAGATTGAATTGGCTCAGGTTAAAAATGTAAACAAAGAATCTGTTGCGTCTGCAGTCTTTCTTTGCTCATATTTTTGATCTGTTTTTACATGTATTTTACATGCTGCAGGGCTAGGTAGATTGATTCTTTATGCATAAGTTGGGTTGAGATGCTGCTGATGATGAGGATAATTCTGAATCTGAAGTCAAATAATATAAATAACATCATTTTTACTCTAGCTTCTCCAACTGCAGTTATTAAGGAACAATGAATTTTTTTATAAAAGCTTAAAGGTTTCTCAATCTATTTGTATCTATTTTTCTCTTGTTTAAAGGAGAATGGAAGACTTCAGATTTGTTATCGAGGACGACTTCTATTTCTCATATTTAAATAGTTTTCAAATACTTGTGAATCAAAAAGTTGGGCAATGGTTTAGTCAAGCCTTGTTTTCGGCTCTTAGCACCCCTGATGTATTACTACATCATGATCATGCAGGTCATTCCAAAAGCAGAACAATGAATTCAACCGACGATTTGGTTCCAACAGATCACGACCGGTATTCTCAGTGGCTATGTCTGCTGAAGAAAATTACGAAGGAAGAGTTAGATTACGATTTTAAGCTTTCCTCCGCTCAAGTCAAGGGAATCTTGCACCTTTGTGAAGCTTTGAAAGTCAATGATTTTATCAAATTCCGGACGTTGGAGTTATTTGACAGGTATGAAACAAAAATATATCTTTGACCTTGACCTATGCAGATATCTGTTATATACAAGTGTGAGGTGGTGAAACATGAAAATTGTTTTATTGTATGACTTCTCTTGATTATGACCTTGCAGGTACGAGAAGCTTTTCACCAAGAAAATGTTTAAGTTTTTAAAGAATGCTTCTGAATCCGACTTGAATGTATTCTACCAACGGTATGAATCCCAAATGGTGTTACGGATGTCTACTTGTATTCTCATCGCCTCCAAGCTTCACGCAGACACCCAATTAAATGTAAGGGGTAAACTGATACTAGTTTAATACTTGAATTATAAAATAACACTGCTAAAGCAAGTTTTGTATTGTATGTAATGAACAATAACTGATAACTTTCAATATCAAATGTCATTTTCTCCCAAATTAGGCTTTGTCAACGGAAAAGATCAGTAAACTTCTAGAACTGGAGGATTACACCTATAGTCCGGAGCATGTAGCTCGGTCAGAACTTCGTGTCTTGGAAATACTCGACTACAGATGTCACTGGGTTATGCCTCTGGATTTGGTGGAACAACTTTTGAGCTTACTAAATCTGTCAGAAGGAACTATGGAACGTGCTCATCATTTCTGCATTCTTCTCATGGAGTTTTTTTATACCGATTTGGCCAACATTCGACATGAGTATTCCGTTGCTGTCAAGTACGATTGAATCCTTAAGAACAAAATTGACACGTGTGCATGTTTTAGTGTTCATTCATAAAGTGTTGTCATCGAGTGAAAGTTTTGTTTGATTCGATTATCCATTAACTTCATAACTAATGCGTACTTGACAGGAAAAAGTCTACCAACGACAAGAAAATCAGCATTCCACTTCAATGCGCCGGGATCGTAGCCACAGCTTTATTCATCGTTACCGCCGAAGCGCGAACAAATCAGAACTTTCACCAACTTGTTGCAAAAACTGCGTCTCTTCCCGAAGAAGATGTACAATCTTTGGCTATCGTACTTTTGGACTTTTTGAATGACAGTGGCGCAACACCGTCTCAGAAATGTGACAAAAATTCAGAAAGAAGATAAGATAATGCAATGAAGGAAGTGGTATGGTGCTAAGTGCTAACTTAGAGTGAATTTTTTCTCTAATAATTCTTCAATTTATTGACCACATTTAGTATTTCACCGAGTTTACATTTTGCATATTTTTTGCGCGAGAAAGTTTAAGTGTGAGAGTTATCCGAAAGTTGGTTTAGTATATCGGAAAGACGATAATGGAGACTTTCTTTGTAGCCTATTTCCCTTTGGAGCAATTTTCAATCAGAATATTAGTTGAATTCAATGTATCTTATTATTGAAATATTATTAGAATAAAATAACGAAATGTTGAAATGACATTGTAAACTGCAAAATAACTACTAAATGCATATTATAAACTTATTCTGTCAACTCAATGGTGATAACTGATAAGCCATGCCTTGTCATACAGTCTCACGTTGCCCCTATCGTCATTCTCCAGCAAAGTATGCCTGTCTGTATAAGATGTGTAGAAGGGTTTAGCTTTGCATTTTTTGCTAAAAAGCAAATTTAATATTGGTAAAAAGTAGTTTTTTTTCGCTTCGCTAAAATTCAATAGAAGGTTGCTTCACCCATCCATCCATTCCTAGCCACAACCAAATTTCCCTTCCATTATTGCTTCACGCACAGCTCCCTTTCCACAAATTGAACCCAAAAAGCCAACCCTACCCTGCAAGCGAAGCCAAGGCACATTTTCGTGCTCATGCTGGTGCATATTATGTATATTTTCGCCTAGCCAAACGCCTACATTTCAAACAATCAGCTCGAGCAAAAGCGACTAGCACTAGAGCGTTAAAAATTCATAGAATCGAAGAGGCGGTTGTGGTCGTACTGGCAGATTGGATTCCACGAACAGCACCATTGTCTTCATTTCAAGCGAAAAGTCTCTCTTCCCCTCCTTTACTTGCCTCACACACTCACACGTAGGCCAATTAAAAGTCTAAAAAGGACTATAATATGCAAACTAAACTCTAAAGTCTCCGAGCATGTTTCTCTTTCCCTGGCAGGCATGTATTCTAGCTTCGTGCTTTCTATTTATGAAGTCATGCATGTACAAAGTATGAGTTTACCAAAAAGTCGCTCACGATCAGCATTTTTTTGGGCTTCTCTATCACGAAATAGAATTCGCAAAAATACAGGCAACATTGCGAAATAGTAAAAACGGAAAGAATTACACGAACTATAAACAAAATCCGTGTGCTACATGTAACAAAAGGCACACATGTCGTTTCAACTCCAAAACTTCTGTCAAATTGCCAAATGACTTGACTCTAGGAAAGATTTTAATTCGTCTAGTCAAATGATCATGTTATTATTTTTACACATTTTTAATGAATTCGAGTCTATTAACAGCAGCTGCAGATGGCTGGGTGGTTTAGTTAGACCTGACAAGGAAAAATTGATCATTAATTTATGATAGACTACACGTACACGTTCAGAGGAAACCGATATATTTTCTATGTGCCCCGAATTAACTCAGCAACAACAATAGCGAAATAGGGAAGCTCACAAAAAGCCCTGACAGACAATCAACTAACTCCAATTCTTGGAATAGGTGTGTGAAGTAACGATATAATCAAATGACAGCAGGAGGAAGTCAGGGTAGGAAAATAAAACAAGCCAAACCTTAGTCAAAGAGATAACGATGATTATTAATATGGTGACTTAGCCTGGCTCTGTAACATCATCCTAAAATGTATTACCTGTTTGTCAAAGTATTATTCTATCCTATCTCTTATTCCTCCTCGTCATTGCCAGTCACTTCTATTTTTTACGAATTGACACGTGAGAAATAGCAATCGTTTTCGTTTTGCTAAGATCTTATTACATTTGCCAGACTGGCTTCAGTATTTTCTCTTCGTCCTATTCAAAAAGGACAATCGAAATTGCTTGACATTTCACGTTAAAAAAGAATTGGGTGCGGTTGATGTGTCTATGGTGGTGGGGATGATGATTGGCCTGCTGACACCACCACAATCAGAAAGAGTATGTTTTTGCTGTGTCAGTTTCCGGCGAAATATCAGTTTGAATTAGGTACATTGTTCGACTACATCTTTACAGCATTAACATGAAAGGATATCTAATTAGCTTGTACAGATACGGATAGTTCCTGAGCCTTGCCAGTGATAGATGTAAAATGGGTCGGATTTAATATTCGATTGTTGCGCTTTCAAACGAATTATTTCGAAATGTGCCATTTCACCGATTTAATGAGCTAAATCCAGAAACATCTACTTTGTGAATTTTCACTTCAAATCCGCATCAAAAAAGGTAATATACATACATTTTGTTCATCACTTCACACCTCCCTCTAGCGATTTGCTTCGGGCTGGATGAAAGCTCGCGCGATAATGAAAATTTCAGAAGAAGAAGAGTACTTTTTCGTAATTACCAAGAAAATTTGCTCATGCATCCAAGTTTCCATTTACACTTGAGACATGTCACAGCGACAAACCAAGTCCTGAGTACCGAAACATGATGTGATACTAGTGATGGATGTTGTTTTGCGTCTGTGTATGGTATGGTTTGTTAAATTTGAAGTGCGAAGCTATTCGTAAGTGCTGATAGATGATTTCTTCAGAAAAGTGTTGGAGTATAACGAGATCTTAGTGGCGTTTCACGTTGGAGAACCAACGAGGCAAAATATTCCTCTAAAATAATCATGACATGGCATAAAGTCTTGACTTTTTACACCTTCATATATTGTAAATAAGAGTTATGTATGTACAAATTGTAAGGTAATCACTATCACATCCTTTCACTGACTAGTGACTGCTGAGCAAAATCGATTTGTGGCTTTTCTTTCGTAGAGATCCTGATTTCAAGCCTGAAGCGGCCGTATCGTTATCGCGATGAACAAACTGACATCGACCCAAACCAAAGTAAATGCTCCGGTATTTGTGGTATCCATTACATCAAAGCTAGAGTTAGACTTAGTCGGGTACAAAGATTCTGTCGCTCTACAAACTACATACCTAAACAACTATCGGTCAAAGAAACTCAAAGTTATTGAAGAAAGGCTTTTCGAAGGCAAAACTAGAAACTACATACTTCGTTGATACATCACGTTTTACGTGCATCTTTTAACTCTCGGTTCCAGTTTCGAAGCTAGAGTGGGGTAAAGTGAGCCTTTAGCTATAAACGAATTTAAGACGAATAAAAAATGGTCAAAAATAAGACTCACGAACCATTATTTTCTAAATGCTTGATGATTGGCACTGATACTTTACTTTCATTACTTTTTCCCTAAATGAAAAGTGATATTGCGCATCATTGTTCATCTATTTCTCTAGTAAACTGTAGCGAAATGTGGTGGCTTTTTTATTATCTAGTAAAAGATAATGCTTGCAAGGGTAACTTTTTACTCCGCCAAACTTATTGGAAAGAGAAAGTCATTCACCGAACTAAGAAGCCATAAATATGTCGTCATTTTGGACTGACTAGCCGAACAATGTTAGATTAGTTTATCAGAGAGGTATATTTTTACAGTATTTAACTCGAATAACGAGTAAAATTAAAAGTAATTAGGTAGCCTATTGAAATACGATAAGTAGATTCCCTTAAGGTTTAAAAACTGCTTAATGTGAGTAGTTTTTCTTCATAGACTGCCAATAAGCCCTGAAATCGTAATTTAATTGCTTGCCTTTTTTAGAATTTTATTTCTTGCATTTCTTCAACCATGGCTCCTGCAGTTAGCAGGAATCGTGCCGTGAACAGGGCTTAAATCACGCCTCCCTGCTAGGTACATAATTTATGTATTCATGTTACATATAATCATCGAAAGCCCAACGAAACTAAAATCAGCATTGTTGAAGAGTGAGAAACGCCTCACAGTATTTATGCATTACTCGTGACTAATACTAATTATGCTAAATTCTAATATACAGACTAATTAATACAAGCAGTGTTCTAATCAGTAGAGTTGTCATAATCTTTAGATCTGATACCTTATTCTGCGAAGGTTGCGGATGCTAAGGTCTCAGAATTCTTATGATTATTTGCCGCCTGGACTTTCGGATCTACATAATATTCAGAATCACTTTATTATTTCGTTTTCATTAATGTTAATCCAAATAATCCAAAGTTTCGATATCACGAAAAAGCGCTTCAAATTTCAATTCCAAGAGGTTGTTAAAAATGATTTGACTTTTCCTATTCAGATAGAGCAATTTTTATCCAAGCTCATGTATAATTTCGAATGAAATGATTATCACTTTTTTCTTGCGAATCAACAATGAAGTCAAGGGACTGTTTCATCTCCAGGAACCCTCCTCCAGCAGCAGTAACAAAAGGACACAGAGCTTTATAATCATCACAGTCTGCAGGGATCGTATGATGTCGTGACTAACGAAAATATGACCAAGCAAAAAGAAGAGCCGAGTCGAATAAAAAAGGCTTCATTTATTGTAGGTAAAAAATATTACATTCGATTTCTCTGGAACTTGTAATTGCACTCCCCTTTGTCTCTGTCAGTTGAGGTATGATAATGATGGTAAATTTACATCCTTCTTTCGCCCTCTCCATCTTCTCTTCTTTCTCCCCTTCAGTATTTTTTAACGATTTACAAAGAATAACTTTTATTGTGTTTGATGAGCTTTCATGAGCTATGCTCTTTTTTATTGTGTTCATTTATTGTAGCTCGGCACCAGCAGATACTTTTGAAGCTGAATGATCATCTCTAATATCATGTCATCATTTTTGAGCATCAAACCGTCACAAATCTCGTGCGTCAAAAAAATGTTTCCTTTTTAGTTCCATTTGTTTCGATTCCTCCACAATGAATAGTGATACAAAGGAGGCATGAAGGGAGGAAACAGATGAAAAACAATTTTCATTTCCCTGGAATTCGTAAGAGAGAGAGCATGGTTTCGATAAGTATACAAGGAAAAGTATTATGCGCATACCAATGTTCATTTCACTCACAATCGCAACTCGCAACTCTCTCACATTTTCCTTCATGTCTTCTGATTGCGATTGTGAAAAGCAGCTTTATTTTTTTAATTCCCAGAAATATGATTTGGAAATGGTGGGATTAAAAATTGTACGTGTCATGATGGTCCAACTATAGAAAAAAGTGGAGATAAGAAACATGGCGTTTCGTGTCTAGCATCGCAACAAAGCCTAAAATAGTGTGGAAAGATGGAACATGCTATTATGAAATAGGCTTTTCCGAGAAACGCCTCCTGTGAGCAAACTTACAATTTTTCTGATTGTATCTCAGGAGAAAAGAACAGGGTCGGTCATGATTACAGCATTGCGAAAGAAGACTAGTGAAGCCGAAGGCCGAATTTGAGTCTGCTTCTGGAATTTCTGGTGGCGTGATTTTTTTTTTGTCTTGAGGCTTTTCAGGAGTTGAGAGTTGAGTTTGCTCAATCTGATAATAAAATTAGGTAAACAATTTGCTCTCAACGAGCTGAGGTGTGCTGTTGTGATTTTCAATCAGCATAAGTGACTTGGGACTCGACTCGGGTATGTTGTGCTGATTTATCATTGAGCCTTTGTGATATATCAAGTCCAAGAATGCCATTTTGAAACTAAAATCAAAATTGTTGATTCTAAAAATGTAAATTCTTCATTGCACAATAGAATTCTGTGCCATCACGTGTGAGCAATACGCAGGTAGACATGCCAAATTTGTTCTGAAATGATCGCCATTGTAAGCAATTTAATCCGAAAAAAGCGCAAGATGATTTATAGGCTGTCGCATTTCTGCTCAAGCAAATAACTCATTTTTTTAGTTACGGGAGACATTTCCTTTATCTTCTCTCGCCTTTTTCTCATTTCCCACAGGAAGGAAGAATGGAGTGATGTTAATGTCTCAAGAAGACTACATATGTGCATCGTAATTTTATCCTCCGTAATCCTACTCAACCCATCGAAAGAGTTAAGGCTATCGATGGGCATCATAGTCCATCTTTTTGTTCCGTTCGTTCTTCCCTTATTAATGACGGCAGGAAGGTTTCCACGAATCAATCCCGAATTAAGACCACCAACCTAGAAGAATAGACATGATGAGCAGGCAAGAGAGAGAGAGGAAGAAGAAAAAATCTGTTGTAATGATCAGATTGGGTTGGTCGACAGGCGTCATGTTGATGGGAAATGTTACATTGTCATAATAAATGTTGGGTAGATATAGCATGTGTCTTATTTTTTCGCGTCACAATGCCCTCGTGAGTTTATACATATACCTATGTATGTATTAGTGTGAATTTTTGATGGGATGTGTGATGTTGATGTATTCGAAGTAAAATAGCGAGACATGTTCCATTAAGTTTTTGCTTTGTTGCTTTCAATATAATCAGTAGATGAGCATGACATGTATCAATGATGACAGTGACAGTGTAAAAAATGGAGACATATATGTACTATACATGCATGTAATAACACTGTGTTTTAATATGAACATGATTTGTTGCTCTATTCCATTCCAGTGAGTTTGTGAGCTCAACTTTTTTGTATTACATTCTCCAGAGGAGGGAAGCGAAGGGGAAAAAAATGATGTATAGAAGTCATTATGTAGTCATTGTTGTTTCCTGTTCTATTATTACCACTGATATTTTCCCAGATAATGTGGGACAATGGGGAAGTTGAATAATTCAGAGAATTGTGATACGTTTTGTTCGTCAGTTCGTGCACATACAAAATGATTAATTATCCCAAGATATTTGAAAGTGTTATTCTGTCTTTAAGCTCACTCATCGTCAGACTTGGCATATTTATTTGTCAACTCGTAAATAATTTAAGTTGTGCGAAATGCAGCTATGATTAGTTTCAGATTGTAATGCCTGCCTACATGTTTTATCTAAGACAATTAATTTATGGGACATTTAAGCACTTTGTTTCACACTGGCTGAGCAGAACATTATTTAACTTTAAATGAATTCTGCATTTAAACTCATAATGATTAAGACAAATCCGTCGACATTTCCCTCCAAACGATTCTCACGTTCGCATCTAAGTGATTCTTTGAATTGGTCGAGGTAATGAAACTATTAAAAACATTTTACAAACGAGTATTTTCCCTCTGAGCTTAGAAAATTGGACAGGATTACTCATAACAATGACATTGCATTTTTATTATCTTTTATCTGTTGTTACTTACCATTAGTAGCCATTCGATTCTCTTAATTTTGTATGCCCTACACTCCTCTCTGAATACCGTGCCATGCCACATCATCATCATCAATTTCAATGCAATGCAATCACTTTGTCCGTCCAATGCATTTTTATTCTGGTTAAAAATGACTAAACAAAAAAGCTCGACAATTTAGCATTCACACTAGCATTTATCAGATTAATGTTCATGTCTTATTTGGTCCACTAAAATGGACTGCGCTGCACTGCGACTGCGACTGCGAAGTCAAGCCCGAAAGGAAAGGAATAATAATAATAGGTCGCATTATAGTTTCAGTCTTTAAATGCACTTTCGGAAGAATGAGATTCTCTGTTGGTTTAATTTGTATTTCAGGGAAAGAAGCAAGCACAAAAGCAGACAAGTGATGATAATGAATAAGATAATGATGAAGCGATAACAATGAAAATAATGATGGATGACCAACGACAATCCCATCCTTCCTTCCGAGAATGAAAGGAAACATGCCGTTTTTCTTTAACATTTTTTTGATTATTTTAATCGAATCGGGCTTTCCTCTTCCACAATTTTTACCTTACTCATTCTTCTGGCTAAATGCATCAAAACTTTTTAATTTCATGAAATAGAAATGTCATCATTCCAAAAAGTGGACTTCGTTGGAATTGAAATCAGCAATTTAGATAATAAAAAGGAGCTTTCAGCAAAAGAACAAATTTTGTAGCGTATACATAGCACGAGAGTTTAGGAACTAGTCGTAAAACTTGCATGCTACATATTCAAAAAAGCATGATGCTTTACCGAGTCAAACTTTTCTTTCAAAATTCATCAGAATTCACGACATGCTTTACGAAAATTTCCTAAAAGCTGACCGCCGCGCTAATGCTTTTCATGTATCTTATTCATGACTAAGGCTCTCTAAATAGGAAGAAGGAATCGTGGTGGAAGGAACTAAAAGCATTTTCGTTCAAGCTATTGAAGTTTGAAAAAAAGAAAATGAATTTTCGAAGAATTTACTTTAGCGATTGAAGCGACAAAACATTGTGTATGTACATATGTACTGATAATGCGCGGCTTAAAAGAGCCACCGCATTCCCATTCAAGAAGGAAAATATATATTATGGAAGTGCTCAATCAAGTATGCCACAATCTTAAGAACACTTTTTTAATATTGAAAAGTAACCAGAATTGGAGTTCTTTGAAGTGTCTACTTTTGCCATGATCATCATCTCTGTGAAAAAGTTCATTTTCTCCCCTCTTCTCATCGTTTCCTTCCCTAGACTAACTTTATTTACCAGGAACCCTGCCTTCATTGGAATTTATTTCCGTAGAGTGCGACGCTATTTGCAAAAGAACGAGGTCAAGCTAGGTCGTTTACTCTTTTCGTTCGTCGGCGTCCTCTTTTGAAGCATATCATTATTTTATGAGGTTAACTTGGATTGATTGGAAAGAAGAGAAGCTAAAAACAAAGGCAAATGACTAATCGCGCGTGACACTCTCGTGCTTGTCGAAAGATATTACTATAATTTTCGCGCTCTTCCGTCTATCCCATTCCTATTACGAATCCATATTTTTGTATATGATTATTGATTATACTTGTCCTTGCATGGAGACAATTTTATTGTTTTCGTAGAAATCCGAAATTTGATTTTCCAGATTGTCGTTCAGCATTTGTCAACTTACTCTGTGAAGTATCCTAAATGTCATGAGTCATGCTTTTCCAGTCACTTCACTTCGCTCTATATATATCATAATATCTCTATTACCTGATATGAATGACATAAAAATGAAAAACAAAACATAAAGAAACATTTTGATCTTGCAAAAAACATCCCTGCCTTCAGGGAATGAATATTGCCTACCTACCTCAACCTAAACACATACAATAATATCAAATGTTACAACGGTTTTTGCGTTGTTCGAATTTCAAAGAATTCAATGATTTGTGTAAATCGATCGAAAAAGTAAAGGATGAAAATATCTACATGAGTTTGATTTGAGATCCCGAAGCATTCGATTGAACTATCCCAGGAATAACTCAAGGACATATTCTCTTTCAAACGACTGTTATGAAAACGTGACATCACGAAGATGATCGATAAGCTACATGCATATATTGTCCAACTTTGTATAAATACCTGTTCAATATTGAAAACATCTGACAGAAAATTTATCACAGAAACTTTTATTTCAATTAAGATCATCGTTCAAGCTCGGGATTTCACAAAAAATGAGACCATTTCACTTTTCCAGGACATTTACAAAAGTCACGATTCTCAACCCCGTCAAACAAGAGTCGAGCTGTCTGTGATCTCGTTCTGAGCTCCTTGCTCGCATCACATTGTATGCGAACGAGTAATTAGCGATTTTCTTCCTGGAAGAAACCATTGGGCTCGCAGCAGTTTTCTTGCTTTTCTCCCAACATGTCTGCCTTCATCTTTGCCTGCTCTCCTGCTACATCGAATTGAAAATGTGGCATGTAGATGCATACAGGGGATTAGAATTCAAGGAAGCGGCATGAATTTTAAAAGCATTTTTTCGGTTAAACCTCTGAATAATAACGATATTGCAATAAACCTTGCCTGCTTACCTAATGCAAATTGTTTGAGTTGAACAGAACTTAGCCATTGCTTGGACTGGAAAGGCTTCTCCGAAATGAAAAATTCATTTGGTCCAGCGCTCTTTTGATGAAAAAGTGACTAAACATACATGTAGAAGAGTTTTTTTCTCATGCATACCAGCATACCTTTGAAAATACAAGTACATTTATGCTTGACGAAGGAATAGGAGAAGTAAATTACACAAAAGGATTTAGCCATTTTTCTTTTCAAAGAAACGAAAGCACATTTTGTTCATTTTGCGTCTGCCCCATTTTCCCTCGTTTGCATTACTTTTAAGCTCCTGTATTTCATCTCAATTTCAATTTCATTATGCATCAATGTAATCCTTAAAGCAGATTTCAGGATTTCATTTTCTTTTCCTAGTATTTGTTCTTTTGAATTCTATCACAGGCTTGCGTCGTTCCTTAGGATATGGAAATCCTGCGAGAAAGTTGTTCTTGAATTCGAGGAATGAAGAGACAGGCGGATATGACATTCTTTTCACAAATGTCAAGGAATTTTATTGCTAAGAATTTGAAGTCTATTTATGAGTACCTACCCGAGAACGTACGCCACTCGCTACTTTTCAGTGGCATGACACTGACAGTAGCAAAGTTACGAAATAAGTACATACTAGAATGGCCAGCAGTCTACGACTGCAGCGATAATTTGAGCGCCTACAATATAAACAATTTCAATAAACATTAGAAAGGTTAAAACAGATGGACATAGGGCATAAACCGCAACGTAAAAATCAGAGACGGATAAAACTATCACCCACATTTTTGGAGACATAACCCAACCCAAAGGGTTTTAATGGGTTTTGCGGGCTATAACGGGAAAAACGGGTAATAATAGGTGTAAGGGGTAATTTAGATTTTAACATGGGAGGATATAAGCCAACATACCGTAATATATTAGCATGACCATCATGCAATATTAGATGCGGTTGGCCTGCATACTTTCATTTACATTTCATTGTGATCATCACAATAATTTATTCTGAACAGCTTCAAACTTGTTCAATACAAACATTAGATGAAATTTTAGTTTGGACGTTTCAGCTACAATGAAGTTTTCAGCTACCAAAGACAGCGATATTTTTAATAGAAGTGAATTGCTCCAGTTAGCTGGTACTACAACCAAACCCATGACGAAGCCTAAACTATAGATGTAAACTGCAAAGTGTATAATTCTATGAACATCAACCTTTAGAGGTCAATCCAGACGCAGACTTAGTAAGTTATTCTGAAATGTAGCCCTTTTTTCGATGAATCTGGGATGTAAATAAAACTTATCACAATGGCCATGTCATTGCCGAATTTCTTTTATCTAGTCTTGCTCTTCTCGTTTCTCGATGATTCATTAGCTTGTTGTATTGAAAACATTGAAATATATTATTGCCCATTTTGACCCATTTTAGCCCAATTTGAGCTCCACGAAATTGTCCATTTTCGCCTGGGTATTTAAATATTATCTGAATGGTTGTTATAACACTGTCTATCTCTGGTAAAAATCAACAATCCTCAGACATTTTATCCACTTTTAACAAGAAGCTTAAAGACCATGAATCTAGAATTTCTTTCCTACTTCAGGTATTTGATATGAATGTCCCCCAGTACTGCCTTGCATTTTTGTACTTTCGGAAATTACGGGGTGAAATATTGTTGACCAAGTTTCAACAAAGAAATTTAAGAATAAGCCAAAATGTTTGTTTGATCAAGAAAATCAAGCTGTTGCATTTTTAAGCTGTGAAAAATAATCACCAAAAGCCAACTTACGAGGATTCAAAATTAAATGCATGTAGGTAAGTGCATGTGAGCAAGTTTAAGTAAATGCATGTGAGTAAGTGCATCTTAGCAACTTAAGTAAATGTATGTAAGTGCATTTGGGCAACTTAAGTAAATGCAGACACGGAGAATTTTCGCCTCCATTTTTTTCCTCGTGCACATTAAGATTCGTACGCGAAATAAATAAAGTTGATATCATACAAAAACTAAAGTAGAAAACAAATATTACAGAAAGTCGATCCAAAATTGAAGCCATGCTTCATGTTATACCATTCTTTTAGTCGATAGTCTCGTTTCCAGTACTTACTTTTACTGTAAGTAGAATTAATTGTTGATTTTATCCACTGGAATTGAAGGGTGACACATTGAAGCTAAATATCGTCATTGTTTCATCTTGATCACGTAAGAAGGTGATATGATGTAGTGGGTGGGTGATTATGATATGATGCTGTTCACCCTTCTGAAGGAATACAAAAGAGGTCTCATCAATTTAAAACCGGTTCAGCAGAGAATTCACGGATGTGGATTTCCGCGAAAAGACTAGAATAGACTAGTCCCAGAACCAATACACGTGAAATGAATAGCATCTTATGTCTAAGTTTTTCGGCGTGTGTTTTATGTAGGTTCACACAGTGTCAGTGCATGGATTCAAGATGGAAACTGCGCTGAAAAGGTTTGTTTTTAATATTACTACTAAAGCCTATGATGAACACAACTCGAAAACAAAAGGATTGATTCTCGTTACAGATCTTAAAGTATCCTTTTCAGGTCCCAATGTTTTATCCGAGCTTCAGCTTAACCAAGTACATTTAATGCCACATACTTTACGAGGTAAATGATTCATATAGGTTATCATCAAAGACAACAGGAAAACTGGAGAAAGTAAGGCTCAAAAAGATTGTGTTCCTTAGCAAAATGGAACTTCCATGTACCAAAGGCATTATTTGTGTTGATGTTGATCCCAATACGATTCCATTTCCCTTCTAGCCGCGCGTATGTACTTGCTCTTAGCTGGAAAACATGGGCATACACAGATCTAATGATGATGACAGTGGAAAATGGCGTGTCGCTCGAAAAAAAGGTCATTAATTTCCTCTGTCGTCTTGTTCAGGGAAAAGCCAAGTGCTGTTTCTCTCTCTCTGTAAAGAGCTCAGAATATATCCAAGTATCTTTCCCTAACACGTTTTTCTCGCAAGTCCTTCAGCCGCGAAATAAAGTCACCAACAACCAACACAATTTCCAAAGAAAGTTCATTTACTACTTCGCCTCACATCAGTAGTATTTTGGCGTGCTCAAAGCCGCTTTTCGTGATTTCTTGTTAATAAATGAAGGACTAACATGTTTGTTCCCTCTTTTACTTCCAGGCTTTCTTGGAAACCTATATACCATTTTAGAGAGCCTCGTTGGTTGGCCTGACCTGATATATAATAATAGTCAAGCAGGCGGAACCCCCTATCAGGCCAGACTTTTCGTGACAAGGCAAAAGGCTCGATTGAAGTAGAAATACGACTTAATGAATGAAACATTATATGAAGTCATCATCTTGTTTCTTCCGCTCCCTGTCGTCGTGCATTTGGAAAGGGTCGCTTGGATTGGAGTGATGAAAATGTAATTCTTGAGAAAGCTTCTCTACTCAAAGCTAATCTTTTGTGGACCATTATGACTAGAAAGTTCCACTGAAAACGTTCCATGATTATATGTATTGCGAAGGTACTAAGGCCATGATTTTAGTTTGAGCGAAACCTTTTGCTTTATCCCCGTGCATTTCCCTTTCCATATAAAAATGTCTGGATCTATCTGGCCAAAGAGAAAATATAATAAAATCCAATTCGGATATTCTTCGAAATCGAAATTAATAAGATTCTGAGGAAACGTGAAGACCCCATGTCTCAGTTTTTAAAAATATGGGGAAAATAAAACCATCGTCATCTAATTTTTTTCCTTTCGTACTAAGAGTAAAGTAACCATATACTTCATGCTTATCCATCCATTAGGACAGAGAAGCACTTTTTCGATGAATTATGGATTTTGGTATGGATCTGTTTCGTAGAAAAATGTATTGGCATTACTTTATAGCCAGCCGTTTGGATTTTTTTCTCATAAAATTTTTCCATTTCATCTTTGATCTGCTACAAGCTTAGCCTTTCCAGGAAAGTATAATTTTACAGAAAGAACAAATATACTTATTGCTTCATATTCCGTGCTAAAATGAACAATACAAGGAAAGGATTGCCAATGTTTTTACTTACTTTTGTGAAGTTCAAGGGAGCTTTGCGGAAGTAGCTTAGTAGTGTGGAGGTGATCTTGAGAATATAAATAATTTTGGATTTATATGATTCCGAAGAAATTTTTTTATTAAATTTGTTGTTAAACTGCGGAAATTGAGCAATATTCCATGTTCAACTAGTTTCATAAATGCTTATGTACCCTTTTCCAGATCTTTCTCGCTCTTTTTGTAAGCTGAAAGTTACGAATAATGTTATTTCACTAATCCGACCCAGGATTGGTTCTGGTCGATGGTCCTCCTTTTAAAATAACAGGATGGCAGAGCAATGCAAATGAAACTTCATAGAACTTGTATTTACCGAACTATTACTGAGATTTGACTGTTGATATTGTTACTGATAACCCGGAATAATTTCATCTTC
>JAHZNI010001116.1:0-18979 GCA_027744415.1 Seira ritae
CTTTTAGATATTTTGTTTGATGTGGCGGTGGTGATCAATTGAGCAGTGTCAGTAGGTCACACCTACTCACTCGTTCCATGTTGAGTTTGCTTTATTCGATTCATTGTCGATCAATTTTTTTCTTTCCGCTGTGTAATACAATGCATTGTTATTGTTCCTTCGTTAAAAACAACGCCTAAAATCATTGCCCAATTAAACCAAGCATTTTTATTCGAATGATCAAATCGAATCTGATAAGTTTTAACAAATAAACGTGACCTCCCAAAAGCATCAGAAAAAATTATTGAATGTTTTGTGACAGGAACTTGTGTCTTTCCATCTTCAAAATAAATATTTCTGCACAGAGTATTAAGTTTTTCATGAATGCAATAAATTGGCCGCAATAAATGTCGTTTTTTATGGAAAACATTGGCAATATAAATCGGATGAAAATAAATGTTAGCAAGACTGCTCTCAGGATATTTTTCAGAGATTGTCAAAACACCAACACATAGCCCCGAAGGATATTACTTTAAATTTGCATATGCAAATATTTATAAAAATGGGATTTGTAATTTTTGCCGATGACGCCTTCACCTCAGTTCGCAAGGATAGAAAATTGGTCTCATTGGGTTTTCTGCTTACAGGACTTTTACTTGGAGGTTGGAATAAGTGTTTAGCCAGCCAGTTCACGGCATTTCTGCTATTTCTGTAACAGTCATTTTGGTGTATTCACTTGTGCATACAAGGTCACACAAGGAAATTTATGTCGCTGCCCGTGCTCAGTATTCATTTCAGCGATATTGGAAAAGAATGTAATGAAAATGATAATAAACAAGGGAGAGATAGCTGAGGTTGACAAAATTGGAAAAGAACACCCGCCGGCTCCACGGGATCAATTCGTCTCATTGGAATGCAGTCAATATACATATATATGCAAGAAAATTCGGCAGAGATCAAATCATCCGAGAGAGGAGATAGACAGCTAGTTACATCACTAGCTTCTTTCATCCTATCACTTTAATCGGCATATTAGCTTTCCGGGTACATGAGCAAAGTGACTTTTGATTTGGCATGTTGGGCTGACTTTGAAATAGGCTTAAATGTGGTATGTACATTTCTCCGAAGCTTTTCATTACCAAGATTTCGCTTTCCATTCCACTCGTTGCAAAATTTTCTTCTTCTCGGAAATAAATATGCGGGATATATGTACTGTACTCACTGCGCTGCATCGACAATATACTATTATTTAGCGCGGAAAATGGTGGTCTCCTGAAAATTACAAAATATATGTATGTTTGTATATTTATATGATGATGGGTTAACACGCTGCTTTTGACTCTTGAGTAAAAACTCTAGTCCCAGGATCCCACGATGACAATGAAGTAACGATGCAGCGAGCCATGATGCCAAGAAAAAAGGTTAGTCACTCCGTCTCCTTTCCCCGTCGTCGTTTGTAGTAGTATTAGTAGCCTTTCACACTCACACACGGAAAATGTTTTTCCTTTTGATAATATGCCATATGCCATGCCACTCGAGAGAGTCATACTCAAATATGTACATATCAAAACATTATACATATATCAAATAGGGAATGAAGCAGGAGGCAGCAAAAACGGAAACAGAATGCGAGTTTAGAGAGTGGCGAGTTGTAGTAAGTCTTTTTCCCCTGTAGTCAAGTCCAAAATGCTTGGAAAGGCTGTAGAGAAAAGTTTTTTTTTCCAACGTTCGTTCATTCTCTTCTTCTTTCTCGAAAGTAAGCAAGCAAGCAGCAATTTTGAGTACGGTATAATAGCAGTGCCATTTTATTGGTTAGTATTCTCTCTTCTCCGTCTCTGCAGTTCACTCACTCTTTTCTCCTCACTTCAGTTCAGAGATTCAATTGAACCTTGCTTTAGAACACACGTTGTTGGCTATGGCCAAAGCTACATAAAAAGGACGATTCTGGAAGGTTTTTTCGAGAGAAAAAATACATACCCTTATGCCATGTTTTTAGTCTTTTTGGAATGACTATATGCCATACTATAGTAGTAGGATGCAGAAGAAGTTAAAAAAAGTTGTTTTTGGGTTACATCGTCATCATCATCTTCGTCGCAGAGGAATGATGGGGGAAATAAAAAGTGCCGCACTGCTACTATAGCTGTATGCATATATGATTCTGTGGAAAAGCCGGAGAGTTCCGACGAGAGAACTATTGCAGTTGAGTTGAATTAGTGGGAAGGAATGATGGGGGAAATAAAAAGTGCCGCACTGCTACTATAGCTGTATGCATATATGATTCTGTGGAAAAGCCGGAGAGTTCCGACGAGAGAACTATTGCAGTTGAGTTGAGTTAGTGGGAAACCCGTTCTTTTCCCTTACCTTGTTTTCTCAGTCAGACAGGCAGTCCAACAAAGTTCATACTACTGTCTCCGTCTTATTGCGTTTTTACTTTTTTACCACCATGCAACATTCTTCTCTCCTTATTTCGTCTGGCTTGCTCCCGAATTAAACTTTAATATATGTATATATTTTATGAAGCAGCAGTAGCAGCAGCAATACTCCGTTGAGATTTTCAACTGGTGCACGAACATGATTTGCATGCGATGAAAATGAATTTTTTTGTCACTTTTTGAAGCAAACTACTGCCACTGCAGAATAGACAAAACAGTATCAACTTCCGTTTTCAAGACTATGGCCGATTGTATTATTTTTGGACATCTTAATTTTTCACTTGTCCTGTGTAGTAATCGTAATCGCGGGGGAAACATTGCAGTTTATGATGTGATCATGAAAATGCAGACATTACAATTCTAGCTGACGGCTGACATTCAGCTGCATTATGATTTCCTGTCTTTATGACTTTTTCTTCGTCACTGTTGCGTTGTTATATTCTGTCCTACGTAAGTACTGCACATAGTCTACAAAGACGTTTCAGAAAACCTCTAAATGAATTGGAAGAAAGGGGAGCGAACAAACAAGCCTTTCATGTGCACAATATATAATACAAAAATAGTCTGAGTTTGGCGTGTGCACACAAAACAACACAACACAGCTCGAGAAAAATATATATAATCAGTCTATCATCATTCCTAATGGAACAATCGAAGAGTGAGGAGCTATTTTTTTACCGACTACTCGGCCTTTCGTTATGTTATAGTGTGACAAGGACTCTTTTCCTGGAAATGCCAATGCACTCAAAATAGGTTTCCCCGCGGTAGAGAAAACCGGAGTCTACTACTAGTACTGCTGCTATGTACTAGCTTGAAAAGCACGCTCAATCAAGCCTTTCTCCGCAACTAAAAGTACTATAACAACCACCTCATTCACCAACGAAACCCTACTACACGTTGGCTTTTTTGTTGTCAATCAGGTCATCAGGAATGTTTTATGAGGGTCTCTTTTGTTGAAGTAAACTGTGTGTAGTTTCCGCCATCATCGAGCTCGAGCTTCTGCTTTGTATTGTATGATGCAACCCGTTTAAAGTTTTTATTTTCACTTTCAGTTTCTTTCTTCCCAGAGAAAAAAATATGTGAAAGAGCGTTGATGTAATGTAATGATGATGTTGATGGAAGCTGATGTGATACAGCAACAACAGCAGCAGCCTTTCATTTTCGTGCCTTCAAAGCGTAAATGATGATGATGATGTGTGGAGATGGTAACAAGTGTGAGAATAAATGAATGACATGGAGTTGGCGGCAGAGTAGAGTATGATTTAATGGCTCTTTAATGAGAGCTTATATTTTGTATGCACTGTACTTATGCTAGAAGGCTCCGAGAAAAGTGGGTGCACAATACAACCAATTATTACAGAACAGGAAATTTTTTATTATATAGGTCAATATTTAAGCATTGTATAATAGTCATCATAAATACATACAAGTATCATCATATATTTTTAGAGAATTTATACCTGTTTGACATCATACATCATCTCAGATTGAAATGTAGTAGGTAGTAGTGTACACATCAACGCTTACCTATTTCCAGGATGAGACTTTTTCTTTCACCAAGTATATATTTTTTATTTCGCTTTTTTGTTCTTCTTTATTGAAAACGTTGATCAATATATATTTTTGCAAAATATTTATTTTTTTCCAATGATTTCGCTCACAAATTTTTTTTGAGATATAAAGATTAAGAATTTTTTGTTGTCGTCTCATTCTCTGGGTTTGATTTTATTTTCAATATAAAAAAATAACTAAAGTTTTTATAAAATAACAAACAAGTATTATTTTTTCTTCATCTGAGATGGAAAAGGTAGAATAAATCTTTGTTCTTTTTTCGGGAATTCATTCATTTTTTCAGTGATATTAGTGAAATTCGTCGATGGTGCATCAAACATGAAAAAGTAAAAAAGTTGTGTACTTTTTTATTAGGTTGATCTAAAATGAATTGAGTCAAAGCGAAATACAATATTTTTTATTTGAAGAGCTTATTACCACTCACCATATTCACTAATACTCCATCGTCATCAACATCAACAGTGGTGATTACAGCGAGAAATAATTATTAAATCGATCATTACATTAAAAAACGTGTCAAACAAACATGATTCCCTATTTTTAAGAGAATACGTAAAAACAAAACAACAAAAATAAAAACAACGTGTATGCAACGCACATGAAGATAAATTAATTTAAATATAAAAAATTCACAACTCTCTTTTTTTATTTATATTATTATTATTATCAAACTTGAAAATAATTAAAATAAGTTTAAAACCATTCTTTACTTTGTTAAGATAAATTCGCAGTTTTCCTCTTGAAAAAATGTACAAATATATTACATAATATATATAGTTTAAATGTATTTTGTATATGTATTGCCTACAATCTATAATATCTGGCAAATGCCGTAATCAGAATATATATGTATGCATGCAAGTAATAAAAATTATTGTTTTTCTCGGTTTTCAATATTAAAATGTACCATCTATAACAATAAAAAGGATTCCTTTCATGTTTTTGTTTTGTGTTTCTACTACAGTATAAACTGACAGAAATAGATGATTTCACAACAACATTAATAGTAGCATTTTTTTGTTTGAAACCTTATAGCAAATTTTTTTATATTTTTTTGTTATATATAGTTCTGTATATAAACTTGCATATCATTGTTTTTTTTTGTTATTTTTAAAATTACTTTCTTTTTTCTGTGTACCGTGCTCAAAGTGTCGTTTTTTTGTTCCTAGAGTTCTATAGATCAGGGAAAATTAGCTAAAATGATTAATTCGAATTTTTGTTTTACTCCAACTGATTTCCCACTGAGTCATCCTACAAACTACATCATAATAATAATTTTCTTCTTATCCGTAATGCGCTATTGAAGGTCAAGAGAGGTAACAGCAGGATTATGATTAAAACTTCTTTTGTTTATGGCTACTTCAATTATAAAGTAAAAAGTAATTATAAAAACACAGACAGATTCAAGTTTTCACTAGAGATTACTGTAAAAAGAAAATGTTTTCTCGGGTTAATAATAAAATTCTACAGGTAAACCTACTTTTCAACGTGGCTTAGCACACTTTGTTTTTACTCTTGTTTGAAGGTATCGTTTTCTTGATTTCTTTTTAGTTTGACCAGCGGATTTGCTATATGTATTTCCTTTTTTTTGCTACTACGCAATTGCATAACAAATCATACTCTCGTCAAAAAAAAAATAAATGAAATGCGTAACAACTTAATAAATGTAATTTTTTCTATACTGATTATTTTTCCCTTAAAATTATACGAGGGTAAAAGTACTATATTTATGGGCTCCAAAATGATGCAATGATAAGGTATATATTGTAGTATGTAGTAGTAATTATGTAAATTTGTATTTTTATACCATACTGTTTATTCATAATATCCACTATAAAAGTGTGAATACAATGCCTATAGTTTAGTGTTAATTTCTTTTTTTTTCATAAAGCATGTCAATATCAACATTAGTTTTAAGTTCATGTTTTCTCTGCCGGGTTCGAATAGAGTTTATCGCCTATTAAGTGGTATAGGCATACACTATGTACAATAGAATAAAAATTACAAATTCTTTTAATAAGCGGGGAAATAAAAATAACTTTCTTTCCGAATATAGTAACTTATTATGTTTTTTCATATAGCTTGTTGTTGTTCATGTTTTTTGTTTCTACAAAAAAATTTGGCCATAAAGATCAAAGTTCTATGCGTTAAATTTTTTTCCTGTTTTTGGTCTCCCTGTTTTCATTTCTTTATATTCTGTCCTGATTCTGGATCAAAAATTACATAATATTTCCATGCTATATATTTTGCATAATAAAAAATGTCTTTCACAAAATAAAGAAATTCGACTTCATTGATTCGAGTATTTTCAGTATTACAATAAGGGTTTCCTACTACATAATCATGTAACCTTCTGAAAGTTTTTTTCTTCTGCATAATAAACATCTTGCTTGATTAAGAAAACTAGTCATTCAGAAATTCTCTCTTTCTCTATCACGTTTCCCATGAAATACGTATGCCATTTGCCCTGTTATATCATTTGTTATCCGCGTGCACCTTTCATTTAAAAATTATATTACTTTTTTGTGATCCAAGAAGAAGAGACAATTACGGAAACCCAACTTTCGTTTCAGTTCATCATCATCATATTATTATGGCCAAAATGAGGAATCATACAGGTAAAATTAAATTTGCTTATGTGAAAGCTACTACAATATTTTGCAGACAGGCGAAACGTAAGAATTTCTGTTTGCGATGCATAATGTGAAAACAAGAAGAGGAACACTACTCTAGTTTTTCATATATTCGGTTAAGGATTTTTAGTTGCAAATTTTTCGTTTTGTATGAAAGGTCGAAAGCACAATTATTATTTCAAGATGATGATTGAAATTTCTTCTAAGGATAAAAACAAAAAAAGAGTTCTAATGCATAACATGGTTTTATCGTCAATCGATCCTTTTTGCTTTCCCGAGTGCCGGCCGACTACGTGACTATTGTGAATTTACTTCGATATAAAACTTAGGTAAAAGGTTTGTTGTAGTATGTGTATTGTATGCATTAGTTCACAATTAAAAATCTAATTAGTATTACCTACATATGTATGTATTTATAAATATAATTCTAGTCTTCAATAAATAATCTGTTTTTTCTGGGTGATAATAATATTATATCGATTTTTGAAATATAACACGCAATATATGTATATAAAGTGCGATTTTCGCCTACAAAACTATAATATATTGTGAATTCTTTACCTTAAAAATGCTTTATAAACGATAATAATACTCATGAATGAGGGTGGTTGCACCGCGCAAGAATCACTGGTAATGAAATCATTAATAAACATCTCTCGCAATATATTCTGAAGATATAAACACTCTCCTAAAATATGATAAACTTTTTTTTTGTATTTTTTTTTCTGTCTATACGCGCAAGAATCACTGGTAATGAAATCATTAATAAACATCTCTCGCAATATATTCTGAAGATATAAACACTCTCCTAAAATATGATAAACTTTTTTTTTGTGTTTTTCTGTCTATAAAACTTTTTTAAAAATCATTAATTTCTTGTCTATAAATTTTTTTTGTTTTAGGAAAATACTCAAAACACTGGAGGAGTAGTAGTAAACGATGATGATGCAGTTATTATGCAATTCTTAAGTAGTATTTATGCATATAGCATTTATGTAGTAAGTATTTTATATGTACAAACGTATGCATGTATTTTATCCGTAAGCCTAACAAAAGTCTACTCACGTTCCATGTGTGAATGTGGAACAAAAGCTATAGCAAAACTGGGTAAGATTGGAACCACCTAAAAAATAACTAGATTGAGATGAACTAAAATTATTCAAGTCTCTTTATTACACTTGTAAAAGTAATTTTGTGATTGCTTGTTTAAAAAAAGAAAGTTGAGAAAGCAATACATGTATAGAACAAGAACAGAAGTAAGACAGTCAGNCATACACACTATTTGTATAAAAAAAGAAAGTTGAGAAAGCAATACATGTATAGAACAAGAACAGAAGTAAGACAGTCAGAGGAAGTCTAATCAAAGTAAAAGATTTGTTTCCGTAGAATGTAGGAAATTTCTTTCATAATGATGAGCGTCCATACTTGTATAACGCAACAATAAACACATGGAACCTGATTTAATATTGCTTTTTCACTTGTTAGGCATATATCGTTTTGCAAATCAAACATTTGT
The DNA here is from genome assembly GCA_027744415.1 of Seira ritae. Taxonomy (NCBI): domain Eukaryota; kingdom Metazoa; phylum Arthropoda; class Collembola; order Entomobryomorpha; family Entomobryidae; genus Seira; species Seira ritae. Next base: position 8,133 of record JAHZNI010001116.1, read on the forward strand.
TTTGGAGTAAGCATGTTTTATTACTTTGGATGTCATCCTAACATGAAATATGTCCCCGAAGAAATTTTGTATAAATGTGAATGTGACCCTCTCCCTGTAGCTAGGTAATAATTTGTTACTGATGGTGACAAAATCTTTTTCAAAACTCCTAAGGTCATGCAAAAATATGCTCAGGAGAATCTTTCATTTATAATCTCTTCCATTCCAGTAAGTTCAACATGTTCTTCTTTCATTTGGTCGACCGTCATTGGCTGTTTTGACCTCACAGCTTCTAATGTGTACGTACATTCGGTGAAAGTAGTTAATTTGCTGAAATTAAGAATTGGTATGAGTGGTTACGGGCCATCAGTAAAATTTTGTTTTGGCTTATGCAAGACAACTAATTTGCATGCATTTTAACAAAAAAAACTCATCCACTCTGCCCTTTTATAAGACATGGATCTTCCTAATCCCAATCACTACCTTCTTTCACTGCATATCCAAGATCTAAACCCATCACGTCTAATTATAATCAACTAATTTATTATTCATATTTCCCATTAAAAAGGTTCCTGTTTTCCATTTACTAAACAAGCTCTAAAGCAAGTTTAAGTATTGCTAACGACTGTTGTTAAATATTACGGTATTGTATACAAATATTATTATTTTTATGAGTGAAGATTTTTAAAAAATTCAGGGTATAAAATGCACATTACTTTAATTGCAGTTTGACTTTCGTATTGATTGTTTCCGAATATCATCATCATGCTTAACGATACTTTACTCATCTACGATATTATTGTTGTTTCATTTTTAACTCGAGTGAAAAAATAATATAAAAAATTTTTAAAAACGGAAACGATCCAAAAAGCGGATCCTAAGTTCATTGGGATCAGCATTCAGACATTCACCATTCATGCTCTACCTACACATTTAAATGCACACTCACACATACACACTATGGCCAAGCACACCTCGTAAGGATAATAATATTTTGATCGTGGGCTCATGTAAATTCATAATTATGTCATATACATTTAAAACTTGCACATACATTTGAAAACTTTTTACCTATGAATCAATTTTTGTTTATATGTATGACAAAGTATGAGCAAAGAGAAGGATTGTATTATTTTTTTTCTGAGTAAATAATCCCAACAAGGATGTATGTATGTATTCATTCATGACGATGTTTACTTATTTTTTTTGTATCCCAGGACACACACAAAATTTTGTAAAGTAGTGCACGCAACGCAATGCGGCAGAGCTCATTTCGCATTATCGTCATGATGATATTCATGATGTTACCACCACTACTACTGCTACTCCTGCAAAAACTAAAACATGCTATGCTATATTTAATAATATAATGACCATAGACACAATTTCCGAATTGAATATGTCAACACAGTAGCACAGCAATAGCAGCCGTCCAAACAACAGAAAACCAACGTGGCATTGACACTCTATCAAGTGTCTTGAGAAGATGCAATAAATTACAGGACTTTATAGTACCTCACTGACGACAGATTAAAGTTTGCTTAATTCGCCACGTCTCACCCAATCCCCTAATTTGTATGAAGGTGATCAATTTATTTCTTGATGAACAGTATGCAAATATTAGTTTTGATAGAGCACACATCCTGGCCTGGCTATTATTACCTGAAAAAATATTAATGTACTTAATGAATGCAAAAATAGTCTAAAATGGGTAAACAAACTTGGCAAAAAGCAGCATGGTTCTCGGATATCTGCTTAGAATTCTTAAATTAACAATGGCGATACTCTAAACATCATTACATAGGACCAGAAAAGGATAAGAATGAACTGCAGTGCAGTGCTATTTGAGAGTAGTAGAGGTGAAGCGTACAAAAATTGTATATTTTTTTATTTGATAAACCCTTTCCACGAATTGTCATGTAGGTATAGAATGGTTAAATTTTTCATTAAATTCTTATCGAAACTCTGGATCTTCTTCTTATAGTAAAGTTTGACTTTTTTGTTTGTTAAAAAATAAAAACGCACATTTATATATATGTTTTCTGGAAGAATAAAGTCAGACATTTTTACTTTCCTATATTTTGTTACACAACAAGTAAAAAAAGATATAAAAATGCATCGTAATTGAAAAAATTTGGCTGGGTACATATATAATATGATTTAAATTCCCTGTAGAAAAACATCTCGAAAAATCTGTTAAACTCTGGAGTACCTTCATCTTTGGTACTACACAACTATTAAAATATAAATTCAAATCTTTTATCTTTTTTGGAAAAAATACTTGATAAATATTATTTTTGCATTGGCTTCGGCAGGAATAATATAAAATCTGTTAAAAAGTATCACTGGAAGTAATCTATCTTTCGCTTTTCTGCTGCTACGAATAATTAATTGTAATGTATTTAAGAGAAGAGGTGAACTCTAGGTAACTTAAAAACTTGGCTTTTTGGCTGGAACAAGAATAGCAGTTCATCAATCAATGAAACTCATTCACTCAGCAAGAATGAAACTCAAGATCACGAGGCTCTCACAAAATTTTAATAGTCCAGTAAAACAAAACATTCTTTACATTCACACAAGCATACAGTTTGTTTTTTTTTGCCAGTTTTAGTCCTACTTGCTCTCATAATCATTCATCTCTGAATTGTTTTTTATTGCAATGTGAATTTTTTTTCCTTGCATTGCGGCTAAGAATTGTGTAAAAAATATTTCCACAGAAGCACACCCTCATTCGCCCGCACAAGCACACACGACATTTGACACTGAGCCACTCATAATTTTTTTGTTTTCACTTTGCCGACTCAAAATATTTTTTAAAAACATCCCATTCCTTCGATGCTTGACTAAAATTACTTTGTCATTTTGGTTTAATTTTACTTTCAACAATAATATGATTCAAGAACAAACGACATGCTTTCATACGCAACAGCTCGCTCGCTGAAGAACTTTATATTTTCCTGCATAAAAAATCGTACGCATTGTGCTAATGTTGTTGTTGATGGTCATAAAGCGTACCTGATTGATTAGTAATCTGGTTCTTGTCCTTGCAAAGGGAAGAGATTGAACAGTCTAGCCATGCAAATTCTTTTTTGTATGTAAATTAATGCCTTGCATTACCTTACTGCCTATGCACACGACATCCCATCATCATCCTTTATTACCTAAAGAACTTTTTAAAATGCAAATTTTATGTCTGTTATCTCATCATTATCATCATATTCTTCTTAGCTTATGAAATGAAGATGGTCTTCTTACAGGAATTGCAAACGAGAAACAAACTTCAAAACCATCCTTTCAAAAACAAAAGTCTTTCTAGAAGACTTCTTTTTGCAGTAATAACTTCATTGTTTCATACCCTTTTCCTTTCAGTTCTACAGTAAGGTTTTTAATCTAATTTCGATCCGTCTTTAAAAAATTCACCAAAAGTTGTGTTTCCAGCATCTCAATTCAGTTCCAAAAGGTTTTGGTATTAAAGGTAGCTTGAAATTTCTACAAAATTATATATGCTTTTACCTGTAAAAACTAGTGGTATTAGATAGTAGTATAAAAAATTTTTCATTTGATGAATAGCTACGTGATTCAAAAGTCCATGAAAAATGAGCCTGAGCCATGATGAAACTCGTGTTTTACATTGTTCTTTTCTTGATATAAAGTTATGGATTTTCATTTTTTACCAAAAAATCAAAATAAACATTTTTTTCCTGCCTGAGACTTAAGATGTTATATATTTCTGTTAAAAACCAGTTCACGATTTTAAAGTATGAACATTTATGTAGTACCTACATACTTTACCAGAACTAGTATTATTACTTTGCAAATCAACAATTTTCGATTTCTGAAAGGAAATGTCTTACTCTTAATATTATTTTTTAATGATGAAGCGCTAATTTGATAATTTCGGATACAATAACTTTTTTAACCTTTCTTAATTACACCATAGAAAAATCGGAAGCCTTATCACTGGTAGAGAGGTAATGCATAATTTAATTTGTCTGTTGAAAAATGGGGAAATAATAATATATTATATTCAGCCTGCTTTAAGATACAGTAATATTATTCCTTTCTCAAAAAAAATGTCCTTACATCTCTAATTTGTAAATTGTTCACTTCTCGATCTTCACTTCACTCATCGAAAAAAAGGAGTCAAGGAACGCACCTCTTTTGTCTCTGACCTAACGAATAAATTTCGTATCTACCTACCCAAATATTTTTTAATGCTCATGTCTTCATGATGCTGTTCATACAAAGTCAAGTCAGCTTACCTAACATTTTGCTCTGTTCATGCTTAGTTTAAAGGGGATCATTATTATTACAGACTGACTGAGTAGTAGTTAAGTGGGATCCAAAATAACGTCGCCTTTAAAATTCAAGGAATTCATTTCCTCTTAACCCACACAGATTATGAATATGATTTTGCGAACATGCCGCTTCCCTCGCAGAAAAATGCAATATTTTTTTATACAAATTCATTGATCGATCTCGATAAGCCTAAACAAATCGGTTTGGTTTGGTCTATTTTACAAGCCATTATAACTTCCACTCAAGTGTTCAATGCGTCATATGTATAGTATAGTAAATGTCAACCCAATAAGCAATTCCGTAAACTTTAGTCCTAATTTATTATAATTAATCTACGAATTACTTACGTATTTTATGTTCCTGGTGGTTGGCTTGTCATGTAGCAGAAAAGTAGAAACTCATCATGAAAGAATGAAAGATATAGAAATGAAAAAAATGCAAGCTAAAACGCACAGCACACACTTGGTTATATAAGATGGAAAAAAATATATAATGATGCAATCTAAAATATGATCATCACAAGAGAAATTATTAAAATTGAAATATGAAACGAAGTATGTAGAGCTATTAGCTTATCTAAATGCTATTATCATCACTACATTATTACGATATTATGATATGAGGTAAAAACAATGAAAAAAATCAACTTCAAATAAATAAACAATAAATAAAAACTTCTCTATAAAAGAAGATCAAGTTGCACTCATGTAATGTTTTTGTTTATCTGTAGCCAAAAAATGAAAAATATACGTTCTTATTCCGAAGTCACAGGTAAACAATTATAATATTAAATGAGTCAGTTCTTTGTATATAGTAATATAATATTGAATATAGCAAATAATAATATATATTCTCGAAAAATTTCTTCATGCAGGTTCAAAAAATAATAATATTATCAAATATTAATATTATATATGTATGTATATGAATAATAAAATTTTCTTATGTATGTACAAACACTTTTTTCCACAAAAAATTCACTTGCATTCTTCCTTTCCTTCTTCATCCGTTTGCTACCAGATGCCGTAGCCTTTTTTAGGAGATTTAAAAAAATTTCTACGGTTGAAAACTAGACTACACTAGAAAATTTAAAAATTATATACGCTTTATATATAATAATATTAGTATATATATCTTTATAGCATATAATCGTAATCATATATCATTTAAATATACCCCTCTGTAACTGTTTTTGTTGTTGCCAAATATAGAATTTGTTTAAGTATATATAATATAATATTTCTGTATAGTAGCAATAATAAAAAATGCAATATATAATTAAATGTATTTAAAACGATAATTCACCGTCGGTTTTCTAATTAGGATTAAATCATCTTCCACTTCCGTGAAATAAATATTTTTTTCGTGGACAATACACATGTATGAAAAAACAAAAAGAGCGGTTCTATAATAATAATAATGTTTTTCTTGCCTGTATAGTAGTTTTGATCTATGGAAAAATAGATAATATGAACTCTACGACGAAAGAGCAAAAGTTGTTGGAGAAAGTGATCAAATGTTTTTTTTTTCGTCATAAAAAAGTAGTAGCAGTAGCATAAAAAATAAAAAAATTAAACTGTTAGTGCGGAAATAAGGATTGTTCAATTTTTTTCCATTTACAAGCTTTCATCCGGCCAGATGTTGGTTGCTGGAGCAGCCTCCAAAGTTGGGGATTCACCGAGTCCTTCATCGCGATCAAAGCTCCCCCAGAGTGAGCTGGTGACGCTGACAGAGTTGTTGGTGTTGCTATTGGTTGCAGCGAACAAATCGCTGAGTTTTGTCTGTGAGCCACCAATGCTATTTGGCCCACTTCCGCCGAACAAGTAGGAGTCCTCAGAACGAGAAGATGACATCAGTCCCTCTTGACCTGTCGCATCAAGGAAAGAGAATCCCAAGTCGGTGAGTTGGCTGTACATGTTACCGGGACCGGCAACACCAGCGGTTTGTCCATTCGCCATGGTGGTGGCGACACCAACTGCAGCAGCATTGATAGCATTTGCTGAGAACCCGTTCAAAGAAGAGAGGGAGGAGAGACTTCCTCCTCCACTGCTGGTGCTACCCACTGACCCGCCATTATTCATGATTCCACCGTTAACGAGTCCATTCTGCGCAGCAAGAGCAGAGACGCTAGACAAACTGCTGGAAAGTGAGTTGATAGCACCCAAGCCAATGCCGAGTCCTTCCAGTCCGGTTATACCACTCAAACCCGTTAATCCGTTCTTGTAGAGGCTGGCCAATAACTCAGCAGAGTTTGTCAGATCATCATCTTGTCCCAGATTCTGAGCTTGATTATCCATGGGATGGATACAAAAAAACATCATTTCATTTTGCTGGCAACATTTTCCATGGATGTATATGACCTAAAAGATAATTGCGCATGCATCACTCAAATAGGCGACTGTCTCATAATCAAAATTGCTTATTACCATCGAAATCAATCATGATCTTTTTTTTATTTTAATAAACATTTCGTAATAACAATATCTCCTAAACTACACGAACCAGCAAAAATCAAAAAACCTTCTCAATTCCCATTCCCACCAAATAAATAAACCCATAGTCCATTTTTATCCTGTACCATTCAAGCATTTTTTAACCAAAAAGGAATAATTTGGTTTCTTCTCTCCTCCGCCACCACCACCACATCCGCAAGATCATCAACATGAACTAAAAATATTACGACAGCATACCTCACACATCACGATTCTCAGTTTCTCATGAACATACACATTGCCGTATTATATTATGCTTTGCTGCATTGCTAAAAAAACGCTTTACATCTGAAGGACTTTTTAAGTTCAGCTATTCATGCCTCTTTGTTATAAATTTTAATAAAAACGATACACATTACTCATCGCTTTCGCTCTCATCTCCGTCTCCGTCCGTGTGCCGTACCAAACCATGATCATCTCATCTCATGACTATGACGCTTTTTAAGTACGTTATGTTATAATATGCAGTTCATGTGCATGCCTTTCTTCATTTTTTGTACCTCGTTGCTCATGAAGCCGCTGCAGGCTGAAAGCCTTCCATCCCCCAAAAATAAATCTATTTCTATTACATTACTATTACATTACATGAGAAGCCCAGTGTGGAAAAAAGTAAAAGATGTACGATTAAAAACCTACAGTCCATGTACTCAAATTTTTTATGAGTAAAGAAGAAAAAGGGAAGGCAAGTAAGTAAGTACATAACACATTTAGCTTGTGGCGGTGGCCACGACATACTCATCGACTAGGACGACAAGCTCACCCTCCCCCACCTTTTTTCCTGTGCTTGCATATTACTTACACTTACTTGCGCCTACTGCATCTGCTCTAACAACTAACAATTTTGTCTTCATTCTTAAACATCCGTTAACAAAATCGCACATCTGGAGCATACTGCCCGGCAAAAAGAGTTTCTTTCTTTGAAATTCGTGTCTGGCTCGAGTTGAAAATTATGCTGATGACAATAATTCCCACAAAAATTTAATTCGTATAAACAAAATAGCGGCTTATCGTGGCATGTGCATTATTATCCATTTGAACTCTGAAAGTTAATTCCCCAAGAATTTTTACTTTTTACAGCCATAATAATCCGCATATTACTGCCACATTAAAATTCTTCGTCAGGATTAAGGAATGCATATTATTACCACGTGTACGCTTACTTAAACGATATTATCTCTTTTCCAAATACGAGATGCATACGAATGCATCATCAACACCACACGAACGCCAATCATGAATGCAACAAAAAAGACTGCACCTCACGAAATATTTTTTCCTTCTTCAAGATTTTGAGATGGACAAAAGGGCGGATGAGAAAATTTTTTTTATAAAAAGGAGAATTTAACTTCGAAACTATGCGCCATCATTCACCGTCACCGTTATCTTCAAGATTTTGAGATGGACAAAAGGGCGGATGAGAAAATTTTTTTTATAAAAAGGAGAATTTAACTTCGAAACTATGCGCCATCATTCACCGTCACCATTTCCACTCGAAGCAACGCAACTTCAAAAAACTAATCCAAAGCAGATAAAATGAGTCTAGTCTGTTGCATAATAATAAATTAGATGCATGTTAAAGAAAAAAAACAACAGGGACAAAGCAGACAATTACACTCAATACCTGTAAAAAAATAGGACTCTGCTGACTCTTGAGATTTTTTTAAGACAAGACATTTTTAGTTCATAGACAAACAAAATAGGAGCGCAGTCAGTCAGTCATTGCTCATTATCATATCGACTAGGAAGAAAAAAATGTGGTAGTCCTAAACCCATAAAACGAGGACTATGAAAATGCATAGCAGTTAACAGTGAATTTATCTGTCGACGACGGTCGACAGGAAGAGGGAACTATGAGATGGCCCGCCTATGCAAACAACATGTAAATCAAGGAGACGATAAGATGCACGCCATGACCAGCAATATCAATCTCATTTCTCACTCTCAGCTCAGCCTACGCTTCTCTGGACTCAACGAGGAAAGATTGAGCAAAAGGGAATTTTTTTGTGTTTATTGTCGCTCACAGAAAAAAAGATCTCTCTTGAGTCGTTTTGTTACAAAAAATTATGATGATGATGATGAGATGATCTTGTACGGAGAGCTGAGAAAAATAAGAGTTCAAGGTGGCTTAGCTTTGGCCTGTTCAATTATTTGGGATTGTTCATCATCATCATCAACATAATATCATCCACCACCTAAAATCATCATCATCTTCGATCAAGGTGTATTATTACAGTGTAGCTGCTGTACAATACAATATATTATGTAGATACAATTCAACTTAGATATTATGTAAGCGTCTATCACAAACAGCGACATGTCCGCCAGCCATAGGCATAGCAATCATGAAGTAAAGCCAAAAAACATAAATTGCTACCTAGAATGCGACTAGGAAACTGCTGTTGTTATTATATTGCAGTAACGTAAGTATTACCTACGTCTCCTTGTTCCACCTGCTCAAGATAAGATGAGGAGACACAAAAAAATCTGAGGTTTCAGCAGTCAAGTCCAAAAATTAGGATAATGGACATCTTCTTCACAAATTTGCATTCTACTCTAACTCTACTCGCAGAAAAAATAATTACCATGATGGATTTCATTATCATCATTATGATGAATGTTTTTGTCTTCTTGTGAGAGACTTGAAGGTGAAGCCTATTTAAGCTTTAAAAATTACCATTATTGCATTGCATTTTTGCAGTTATCATTATCAAACATTTGCAAAATTTCTTCATGTGAAACGCACACGCTACGAGCATGCCATGCCATGGTAATTTGGTGATGTGATGGCGTTTGGAGAAGAGGAGAATGAGAATCAATACAACAATTTTTTGGAGATGCTATCTATCATAGAATAAAACTGGATAGTTATGACTTGTATTAAATTTTTTTTGGAGGATTTGTGCTATGCACTTTGCATTTAGGTCTCTGGGAGAGGAGACCTCATGAAATTTGAGCGCTTGAAACATCATACAAACATCTAATTTTTACTGAGTAAAATAAAATGCCTACAAAAAATATTTTTTTCCTATCCAGCAGTGAACAAGAAAAAAAAGCAGCTAGCAACATGATTCACTCACACTTACTTCTCCTTCAAAAAGCACGACGAATAGCCAGGCCAGACCAGAGACAGAAGAGCACAATGCATGCATGCATTGCAATCCCTCTAAAAATCCATATTTTTAATACGAAAACCAAACCAAGCAAACAAAAAAAGAGCACACACAAAACCAAGAACGTTCACATTCCTCTCCTTCCCCAATCTCTTTTTTTCGCCTTTTTTCCAACAAAAGACGTTGCGTTGCTAAGCTAAAGTTCTATGAAAACCACGTCCATCCGTCCGTATTCTCGTATTGCTTAGCCATAATAGTTTAGCCCGTATAGAAACGTATCTAAAGAAGACGAAGAAGAATCCAAGTTTTTTATGAACATGAAGTTTTCTGTGTGTTGTGCATGCTTGGGGGAGATTCCAAATACTGCAGTGCATTCATCCACCGTAACAAACATCCATTTACATAATACGCTTTACAAAGTTGGCACGAAGGAAAGAAAGAAAAAAATACAATGGAATAGTACTACCACCACAGAAGAGACTACGGCTCTGCTACACAAAACCTTTTTTTTTTCTTCTCAAGAACGTTGAATTGAGCTTGAAACTTGAACAACAGGAAAACGAACTACGAGCAGAGCCCTTGAACTCGGAATGGCGACGATCACGATCATCCTGGCGATGATCATCGTACTCAAACAACTCAGCTTTTTATAATAGCGTACATATGCATGTAGATATATCCATATCCTCCCTCTGACTGGTCTGCTCTAGACGTTTTTCATGTTAAAAAAGGTAGATTAGATGCATTGGCAGCTAGTTCTAGTAATCATGATCATCTTTGTCTTTCATGATGATGATGGAGAACTGGAAGCTAGCAGCACTAGCTTTGAATCATTATCTACTACCCAGAGCATGCCATGCCATGGTAATTTGGTGATGTGATGGCGTTTGGAGAAGAGGAGAATGAGAATCAATACAACAATTTTTTGGAGATGCTATCTATCATAGAATAAAACTGGATAGTTATG
>JAHZNI010001117.1:0-15833 GCA_027744415.1 Seira ritae
AGCCAGAATCTTGTCACCACAGATGAAACCATTCACATGCCCAGAATGTATAGTACCATATAAGAGTGTAATTGTCGGAGTGGGGCTCCCTGCAGCATTCACTAGAAATTTATGCTACGGTCTTGGAATAAGTAATTCTACGCCTTGTACAATTTTAGATGTTGTGTATCATAAGGATAAAGATTCTCAACCTACATTTTTAGTTGTTAAAGTTGATGATTTTACTGGGGTTCCTCTCGACAACAAAAAGGGTGTCGTGCCTATTCCTCGAATGAAGGAAAAAACTTGGTGTATGCATGCAAAAAGATATTTAGAGGTAGAGTATTTTCCATTAGAATCAAGCTTCGCTTGTACATACCACAGAATACAGGGTTCGACTTTACCTGCTGTCGTCTGCTGTTTAGATGGAATGAATAGATATGATCTACGTGGATATGTTGGACTAACCAGAGTTCGTTCTCTATCAGACCTTGCTATTCTCTGCTCAGCTCCACTTGAAAACATTTTTCCTCCTACTCATCATGGATCTTACCCAGAAGCGACTTGAAGACGAGCGAAAGTTTCGACACTTGTATAGCTTTTTACTTTATAAGCACAATCAGTTGGATGTGAATAATTTGAAAAGGTTTTTCCGTGAATACGAACATTTATGTGACTGTCTCGGCTGGGGGTATTATGAGATGTTCTGGTACCTGCCCTTCTGTATTGATTCGTGGATTGTACGGACTCTTCTCGACGATTACATAAACGACGACGTGGAGTTTGCCTACTACAACCTTAAGGAAGCCATTATTAAACATCCAAACATCCCCTACAACTAACCTCCTCCCGGTTCGGGGGGCTCCTCAGGCGTACTAGTTTCCTGGGGAGAAACATTGTTCATTGGAATGTGTTCATTTCCGTTTCAATGAATGCTGTAATTCCCCTTTAAACTATATCATCTTTAGCGCCTGTGAATAAAAGAGCCGGACATTGGCTAGCCTTGACTCATTCCAACCATAGAGCTCAAGATGGATTCATGGAGAAAAGTTCGAAGTGGTATATGTAATTATACCTCAACCAATGTACACCACCTACAGTCTCACGTATTATCAAACCATTTATGCAACTGTGGAAAAATATTTGTACAAAAGCCCGACGAGCATAAACAATGTGTGTTGCATGGTGCTGGTCGACGACGGCAACATCATATTGACGACATTAATGCTATCATTTCAGGTCGCAACAAATTTTCACTTGTTTCTAGTGCTCATGAAAAATCCTTGGCTTCTTTCAACTACAAGTTTCGTGAGAAGCACATCTTGATTGAAGATGCCTACGACGATGCATACTACGACTTGTATTCAATCGCGAAGCTCTACGTCAACGAGTTTCGTAATATAAAAATTAAATTGACTTTTTATCTTCGTCTCAAGGAGAACAAGACCGGTAAAGTGGTAGAGAGATATTTTCATTCTCCTTACATGCCAGTCACACATCAACGATTCTTGTATTCCGTTCTGCAGTTTGAAATGAAATATGTTGTTGGTACGCTAAATCTTTACAAGCATTCACGTTCGGGGTACACGTTAATGTCTGTCCTTGAATTGATGGTTTCCTTTGCTGGGGCAAAAAGCACAAGCGCGGGTTCATACCTACCATTGCCAAAAGTCTTGAGACGAAAGAGGGGAGTAGTCAACATACGCACAACTAATAGCAACTTTTCTTGTTTTTCTCTTTCTATTCTGTGTGGCATGCATGGCTTGAAAGTAATCACAGATTCTGATGAGAAGCTTTTGACAAAGGCAGAACTAAGACGGTATAGGGCTCAGTTACAGTCGCCATACAAATATCACAAGCTATTAGAAAAAGTGAGGAACGACGGCTCTTTGCGACTTGATGAATTCAATGGGCTTGTGAATATAGAAATGCTAAATTACTTTGAACAAATAAATGACGTGAGTGTCACCGTATTCTCCTTGAATACAAAAGATAAACAGGTATATCCAATTCGCATGACGACTCGAAAAGCATCCCACCACGTAAACCTGTTGCTAATTGAAAAAAATCAACTTGAACCACATGAGCAGAGACGATACAAGTCTGATGCTCACTTTGCTGTCATTCTTTCTCCGTCTCAATTTTTTTGTAATGGATTTAAATATCGCCGCGAACTCTGTCCTTATTGCTGCAACATGTACACGCCAAAGCATATGGTTACTCATTTACCTTCATGTCACATTGAGAAAAAATATAATTTCAAGTTTCCCAACGACGAGAAATTTTCGTTCAAGTCAGTTCACAAGCTTATGAGTGCACCATACAAGATTGCTTGTGACTTGCTAACATGCATTAATGGCGAACATAAAGTTGTGCCTATAGGCTACTATGCTCGCGGAATAGGGCCATGTGAAGAAGTTTTGTTTGACAGAAGCTACGTTGGCGAGGGAGCCGTTGAGCAACTATTAATGACTCTAGTTGCCATGGCCGAATTCCTATTGCAAAAAATGCAGAATGAACAACTACCACTAGAAATGACAGAACAGGATTTCATTGCTCGATCGCTAGCCACTCATTGTGAGACATGTGGCTTGACCTTCAATAAAGAAAACGTTCCTCAAAGTCATCACCATCATTATATTACTAATGACAGGTTTCGTGAACCAAACCTCGCTAAAAAGATTCACTTTTTGTGCAACCGGTGTAATCTAAACCTCAAGGCGACTTGTTCGGTCCCAGTTCTATTGGTAAACTCTCGTCCCACTCTAAATATCATGATTAAAGGAATTAAACAGGACTGGAAAAATAATATCGTTCTAATACCAAGAAAGAATGATGATTTTTTAAGTTTGCGAGTACGAAATAAATTTCATACCATCTCGTTAGACAATTTTTTCGAAGAACCGGTTCACGAAATCTTGAAAGATATTCGTATGGATGAAAATGAAAAATATTTTGCGTCTCTTGAATCAGAGTTTAAGTCGTATCCAAAATATTTTCCGCATTTTGAGCCAAATGTCTTGCATAGAGGGGATCTGCCAGGAATAGAATCATTTTACGATTACAATTCTAATTCTTCTCTTGACCACCAATCGTATGATGACGTCATTTCGTATTGGCAAGAAAACAAAATTGGCTCGTTAAAGGAGTATGCTGAGCATTTCATGCGCTATCGCACTTTGGCAGTCAATACAATATTTGCCAGCTTGAATTATTGGACCCTGAAAAATTACGGCGTGAGTTCGCATCACGATCCCACCATATCAAGTCTGGGATTTTCAGCTTGTATGTACAATAGAACAGAGGACTTTTATTTTCTCAAAGATGAAAAAATTATGGAGAAGGTGTTGGAGAGTTATGTTGGCCCCATTTCGCATTTGTCGAAACGATATGCTTATGCATGCAATGAGTATGTTAATATGAAACCTGAAACTGACGAAGACAGAAGACACCTTCTGTTCATTGATATAGCGAGTACGTATGCTTGCTCAATGCTAGAACCCCTACCAGTGGGTGAATACTCCTTGATTGTTGGTGAGATGGCCGAGAATTGGCGAGTTGAGTATTTTGATGAAAATTCAGATTATGGATTTTTGGTTAATGTCGATCTTGAATACTGTGATGAAATCAAAGAGGAGAGTGCAGACGTCCCATATTGCCCCACACGAGCTTCCTATGATGAGCATGACTTGGAAGATTTTCAGCGTGATATGTACCTAATGACTCTGCCAAATAAAAGTTCACCTTCAGAAATCACGTCTATAAATCTAGACCAGCATGACAAGCACGGTGTTCTAATGCATTACAGAATGCTACTATGGTACCTTCGTAGAGGCATGAAGTTGAAAAAAATAAATTACTTGATTCGATTCAGGCAGAGTCCGTTTCTTAGAAAATTTGTTGAAAAGAACTTGAGTATTCGCAAGCATGCAAAATGCAAATTTGAGAAACAGGTTTCAAAAGCCTTCTCGAATCACTCGTATGGAAAATTTATGTCCATAAAAATTCCCCAATCAATTTTATTTTGTAGCAACAAGAAGAGGGCCATGCAGCTTGCCGCTCGCTCAGATTTTGAGAATACTACAATTCTCGATGAGAACATGTCCGTTTTTTTCTTTAGAAAAAAGCAGCAGTACGTCAATACCAATATTTTAGTAGCAATTAGCATACTTGAATTGAGCAGGCTGAGATATTATGATTTAACGTATAAAATAAAGGACGTTCTTGGTAAAAATGCCTACGTTTGTGCTGGTGAGATCGACTCGCTTTTTTTAGAGTACACAGATCCAAATAACGATTTTGTTGAAAAAATTAAAAGCTTGGCTGACATTTTTGACTTTTCAAGTCTTTCAAAGTCGCATGTATTGTTTAGTGAAAAAAATGCTGGTAAGCCAGGCGTATTTCGAATAGAATACGAATACCCTTTAGAATTTGTCGGCCTTGCACCAAAATGCTATGCTGTGAAGAGCTTGTGTCGAGTCTGCAAAAAAGAATCTGATGAACATGGAAATTTAGTTTGCGATAGCTGTAATAATGTTGGGCAAGTTGAGACATGCAAAGGGGCTCTAAAATGCGCTCAGCTTCATTTTGATCAGTATATGGAAGCTTTAAATAAGGAAAAAACTCTGAGTTTCGACTATTACTCTCTTGTGTGTCAACACGACAACGCATCCATTACTACTCGCAAAAAAACGCTGCTTAATCTGGTAGAGAAGAAGCGTCTTTGGCTACCCGATCGAATCCATTCCGTTCCATACGGCTATTATGGCGCCAGTAAGCCTCAAACTACACAATCCGTGTGTGATTCAGGTTGCAGGTAAGCATTTCAGCTTTAACAAAACATTTCAACTTAATAATCTATGAATTTTTTTAGGCCACTCCCAGGGCGGGAAATCGACTCTCATTTCGGAGATTGTTCTAAATAGAAAGAGACTGTTTCGGAATCCAATTGAAAAGGTGATTTGGCTATACGACCAGGAGCAACCGTTGCATGATAAAATAAGGGAAAAAGATGCGTCAGTTATTTTTGTGGCTGACAAAGAATCTGTTCACGAAAATCTGGGGGAAAATGAGCCAGTTCTCCTCGTCTATGATGATCAAGTTCAGAATATTATGCAAGACTCGAGAGATGCTCTTTCACTATGCCTTGCCAAAAGCCATCACGGAAATGTGACATTAATTATTGCAACTCAAGCTCTTTTCATCCCAAATTTTCGACTTATACAGCTAAACTGCCACTACCTTGTCCTGTTCAAATTAACCAGAGACCTAAGCACAGTCTACAGATTAGGGTATGTCAGTTACATTTTAATCCAAAAGTTATTCAATTCTAATAAATTTTTAACATTTGCAGGTATCAAATTGCCCCAGAGAACCCAAAGTGGATCTACGAAGCATACAAGGACGCTGTGAATCGAAAGAGATTTGCCCACATGTTCCTGTCATTTCATCCGCTCACCAGTGAAAATCTACGCTTTCGTTCTTCCATTTTATTTTGGCAAAAGCCTTTGATTATTTATACCCCTAAAAATGATGGAAAAAGTGTTGCTAAATCTTGAGTTTTTGGAGAAGCTCGCCAAAAAATCTCCTGCACAGTTTAGAAATGCAATAAAAGCTTGTGACGAAACCGAAATTGAATCATTACTTGCCTGCTTGTCCTTTCATTTGGATGACCGCTGCATAAAGAAAAAGGATAAAAGTTTTATTCAAAGGTGCATCAAGAGGAAACGTGCATATTTGCTTAAGCATATAAAAATCCTCAAACCTCTACTTACATTCATTATCTTGCGTGTACTTGAATCCATTTACAACGTAGCAACTGCATAAAAATGGATATGTACGAGCTTATTCCTTACAAAGAAGTAATCGAACCACCTCCTGCTTGCAACTGCTCATTAAAAATTCAAAAAAAGGAAAAAGAGCCTGTTGTCGAGCCAGAAGTGGAGAGGGGATCTAAATTAGATTCTCCGTTCCCTGAACTTTTAGACTTGCCAACACCTGCACGTAAACGAGCTCACCTACTGCTTCTCGAGTGCAGGCTTCAGGGGGCTATTTGCGAACCTAACAAACTGGTTTTTGACGGTCACAAATTTGAATGCGAAGACGGCATAGGACAGCACATTCTGTTCGCCATCAACGGAAAAAAGAAGCCAAAAAATTTTTCATCGTTTCTTGCAATCATTGCCAAACTGAATCCCAATCCTCTAATTTTTTGCGACCGTGTAAAACGAGATTTGCAAAAGCTCGTTAAAAATGTCAAGAAATGAAAAATATATTCAACGAGCCTACGTCAATCCATCCAACCCCGGCTCGTTTTCTGGTCTAACCACTTTTGCAAAATTGAATAAATTAGGAGATCCGAAAAAAGTTGAAAAGAGTCTAAGCTCCCTTCCCGCATTTTCATTGCATCGGCAAGCTCGAATTCATTTTAACAGGAGACCAGTCATTACTCACAATCCACGAGCATTAATTCAGTGCGATTTGATAGACATGCAAGCTTACAAAACAAAAAATAAGGGATTCGCGTGGATCTTGATTCTCATAGATGCCTTTACAAAAGAGGTATGGGCTGTTCCGACCAAAAACAAGGGGCGAGATGAGATGCTTCGTGCATTTAGAGAATTTTTTAAGCAAGTCCGTGGAAAAGTTGAAAGTATTTCCAGCGATGCCGGTCTAGAATTTCGTTTCAAAGAGCTCAAGGAACTTTTTGCAAGCAAACAGATTAACCATTACCACACATTCAGCAAATTAAAAGCTCAAATAGCTGAGAGGGTTATTTTGACTTTAAAACGGCGTATCTGGAAATTTTTTACACTCACCAAAAAACAAAACTGGATTTCTATCCTTCCCCAAATTATTTCAAGTTACAATCTCACACCAAATCGTGCCCATGGTTTGGCGCCAGCGAAAATTCGTCCCAAGGATTATGACCTTATACTGTCTCGACTCTACCGAAAATATGCGTTGATGAAGCCGCAAAAACCCAAATTTAAAATTGGTGACGGTGTGAGAATCAGCGTAAAAAATATGCGTTTCAGAAAAGTTACAGGGAAAATTTTAGTCAAGAAATTTTTTATATAAGCGAAATTCACACGGATACGCCAGTCGTGTACTATAGCTTGGTTGATGCACAACAAAATAAAATACCCGGCACTTTTGTTAACGAGGATTTATCCCTTGCTTCAAAAAATGGATCCTAAATCTAGATCACTGTACATGGTTTTTCAAAGCAACCATGACCTCGACGATTTTCCCAACAATGTATCATGCAATTTTAGTAACAGACTGCCCCAAAATTTTAAACTTGACAATTACGATGTGGCTCTAGTTCATGCCAGATATTTTGATCACTACTTTGCTAACGATGATTGGGTATTTGGAAATCTGAATCAAAAGCTGTTTCTTAAGGACCAAGACAGTCGAGTTCAGTTCAATCATTACAGCTACATCAAAGTCAACGTTGAAAAAAAGTATGAAAATTACATTACGTTCTCAGCCGAACTAGAACGACAACTTCAAAATAATGGAATTGCGGTCAAGACTGCAATGGACTATGGTGATAACCCCGAAGGATCCCTGATTCCGAAAATAATTGAATTGACATATTCCAAAAGTACAGAAGAGGAGCAAGACTACGATTTGATTTTAGAAGAAAAGCTTGCAAAAATTTTAGGATTTTCACATAATATATTTCCGTACGGATTGTACAAATCTGATATTCTCCCTCAATCGCATTTACTGGACGAACTCAAACCAACTGCAACTTTTGAGGTTGTAAAACGAAAGCTTGAAAGAAATTACATTCAGCTCGACAAGGATTTCACAAGAGCAACTCCACTTGAAGACATTTGCATTGATATTGTTACAAAAGTTGGGGCATTGGGAAAACAACTTTCAATGTTGGTTAGCGAGGAAGACAACACACTGACTGTTAGCACAGGGAATGCGAGAAATGCATACTTGCTTCTCTCGGAATTTTTAAATGAGTATATTGGTTTGAGGAAACATGACAGATTAACGACGGGAACTTATAGCATTCCCGAAAAAATTATCAATCCGAAAAACCCTCCACTGGAGGAATTTATAAAAGGGCGCAGGTTTGGCGCGACTGACAGTTGTGATTTAGTTTTCATTACATGCAGTCTTGTCGGAGCCAACTCTTATAGTAAACATAACTGGCCAGTGTTAGCCACATATGAAAGATCAGAAGGAAGCGTTATTCACGTTTCAAATCCCGCACATCCAATTTATTTGCCCGTGGTCGTCCCGGAAGCAAACTACATTAATTTTCAACTCTTAACCGACGATAAAAAACATTTGGTAGAGTCAAACACTCCAACTGTGATTGGAATTGAACTCAAACGCAGATGGCTATGAGAGAAATCTCGTGTGATACTGAGAATAATTGCACATTATCACCAATGGCTTGCACTACACCCCAAGATGTTGACATGCCCCTAGTCCCCCTCAGGAGGAGCAAAAGGAGGAGAAGGACAAGGCGGTCAGCAATTAAAAAAATTATAAAGGGAGGAGGAAGGAGGAAAAGAGTTAGTCGTAGACGGCGTGTTGTAGGAGGAGGAAGTCGTAAAAAAATTACCAGAAAAAATCGAATTTATCGTAGAAGACGATACTAAAATGGAGATGCTTCAGCAAAAAGTCTTGCAGGATGCTCCTGTGAGAACAGAACCTGGCATTTTGCCTAACCTATCCCTCAACGAATTACCCCTGACGGATGTATCCGTGTTAATGTCAACCTATGACAAAATTCACTCGACATTTTCATTGGAGAAGAATAACCCACTCGATTTTCAGATTGCCCCATCAGCACTTTACACTGATTTGAGCGAGATTATGCTTTGTGTCACAGGCAAATTAGTTGATGGCAGCGGTGCAGATTACGAAGATAAAAATGTTCGACCAGAAAATAATTTTTTGCATTACACTTTGGTCTCATGTTGAGGTTTTTCTCAACGGAGTTCCCATAACGAGGTCTTCTGCATTTTATCCATATGTCAGCTACATTACTGAAATTCTCTCAACTGGTTCTGTCGAGCGCAACACGAGAAAAAAAATGCAGTTGCTAACTGAGCAAGATTCGTCCGGGCAACTCTGGCGAAAACAAGTTGCGAACGGATCTAAATCATTTAGCATGATGGGACCACTAAATCATGGATTATTTCAAAGCGGTCGCTACCTCATTCCAAATGTTGGCATAAGAATTCGTCTCACTAGAAGTTCTGATCATTTCAACATTCATAGTGATGCAATTACTCCTGCTGCCGCACCTGATGGGGCAACCGCCACTACACCAAAATACGATACACAATTCAAGATTGAAGAATGCTACCTTCAAGTCAAAAGATTGTACGTTAACGAAAAAATCGCGTCTCAGCATGATGCATTACTCAGCCGTGGCGGCAAAGTTTTTTTCCCCTATTTGGATTCTAATCTTGTCTCATACACTCTGCGATCTGGCACAATGAGCCATACCTCTGAGACGCTGAATGTTGGCCCATTGCCCTCAAAAGTAGTTATTTGCTTTACAAAAACGACCGCCTTTTTTGGTTCACCAACACAATCAGCATTTGATTTTACCCCAAACAACATTGAGTCGTGTAGTCTAACTCTCGACGGGGAGCCGTTATTATTCAAAAGCCAAACATTCGATTGGAAAAACCAGAATTTTTTGCCTGCCTACTCTCAACTCTTCAAGTTCTGCCCAGGTGCAGAGAAGCAGCTAGACATTACACCAAAAGAGTTCAAGGACAAGTATTTTTTTCTTGTGTACGACCTGCTCGCTTCTACAAAGCAGAATTTTTCATTGAATCGAAGTGGCAGTTTACGCTTTGATGTAAAATTTTCCACTGCGTTAACGGACAATATTCAAGTGTGCTGCCTTATGAACCACCAGACTGTTCTTAGCTTGGACAAGAATGCTAATGTCTACCTCGAGACCATCTAATTATGGACTCGCATACCCTTGAGGTGCTTCTTGCATGCATATGCAATAAGTACAATGTATACAGTGATGTGTTAGCTTTTGACGAACTTGATCGAATTAGGTACGACGTAACTTCATGCTACATATGTAACTTTGGTGAACGCAGTGGGCCAGGAATAACATTGGACCGCAGTTATTGTATGTGCAAATGGAATAGTTGAATATTTTGATCCGTTGGACGATAAAGATTTTCGATTGCCATTGAAAAAAAAACCGGTTCAGCTAGTTGGACAAATCCAAAGCGACGAATCCAGCTCTTGTGGCCCTTTTTCGTTAATGTACATTGCATGCCGCTTAGCTGGGTGCAATGCTGATGAATTCCAATCCCTATTCTACAAAAAGCTGGAAGATAATGATGTAATTGCTGAGGCTTTTGTTGACCGTTACAAAAATATTTGTTTCCTGCCTTTTTCAACCGACAAAATTAAACTAAGATGCTTCTCCAAATCCGAGTATAAAATGCTCCTTCAAAACTCTTCTATGCATCACTTGGAACAATGAGTGCACAGGGAAAGTTTTCAAAGCCCATTCTTTTGAAAAAAAGAAAACATAAGCTTTCAAGCTTACCTGAGCCTGAAATTGTCCAATTTCCCACACAACCACCCCTATCAACTCCAGTTTCTCAACCTACCCCATTCGATTCAATTCAAAAACACGATCCCCTATGTGGAACGTGTTTTCTCCTTTACTGCAAAACAATATTAAGTTTCCATTCGACAGAAAGTTTTGAAAATTTTGATTTAATTTGCCGCCTACTCTCCTGCTACATTGAGCAACAACAATCTCAAAAGGTTTGCCAAAAGCAAATTCACGACGAACAGAAACCTCTACCACAAACCATTGACCAAATCATCCAGGACCTCGACTTGCAAAACTTCAGCTAAGGTATGGATTCTTATTTTGAAAATAGAATAGAAAACGACATTTCTGGAATGCATGCCCAGATTTCAGAATTGATAGGCGACAAACCTGATTATTACAAATATATTTGCAAAGATTGCGCAATTACATTTGTAGTAGAAATTATTTCCTACGTGGACAAGCCAGAGTTGGCTAATGATTTATCATTCGTAGACGAGTGCATTACTTGCTACGAGATTATGTACGAAGAATCTTTTTGCGCTTGTACAAAGTTAAATTGCGATAAATACTTTTTTGATTTTTATCGGAATCTTCAAAACCTGTTTTTTAATTTTGATATAAACGAAGGGCATCCATCATATGTATTTGCTTCATTTTTGTTTGAAATTCTAAATGAAAAGTGGAGAAATTGCGAAACTGAGTTTGAAGGGAAAAAAACTTTATTTTCAGATGGATCATGTTGATCGAGCTGCCTCTACGAAATCCACTACATTGAAGCCTCTACAACAACGACGACCGACCATGAAGCCGACTGCAATTAACAACGCTTTTCATCAGGAACCAGCTGGTTCATATTCCTTCAACTGTGGTTCTCTAGTTACTCCCATGAAAAACTGCAGCATTAAGGATGAGAGCATGGATGTAGTCGAGGGACCATCGTCTCAACAAAATGTAATTATTTATGATGGTAACTCTAAACAAGTTTCTTATTCTGAATCTAATCAATTTTTTTTGTATAGGATCAAGAAGTCGACGATACAACGTACGCTCAATCTTTTCTTCCTGACGGCCAAATTCTCGACGAAATCTACTATAAAATTGATTCTGCCAACCTTTATGGGTTGGTCTGTAAAACCTGTTTTTTTAATTTCATTAGAAAAACTTTGAGCTACTACCAGCCAATTNTGTTTTTTTTAATTTCATTAGAAAAACTTTGAGCTACTACCAGCCAATTTCTCTTGAGAAGGATATGAATTTTTTCTTATCAGACTCTTTTTTTGAAAATGTCCTTAGGACATATATTAACATGCAGAGGACAGCGAGAGTGTGTTATGAAATGCACTCAAATCTCAAAAATTCTTATACATTGTGCCAAAGGCACTACACCACCCTGTACAAGTACTACTACGATTTGCTCAAAGTTGACCGTTCAGTCGGAATTCAGTTTGTCAAGCTCTTTGCTGAAATATTTGACCTTTTTTACACTCAAGCATGGCAAGTCTGTGGAGTGCCTGACAGCAAATCCACAACATGCAATGTGTTTGATTGGGAGAGTAACTACGTCTAATTGGCTATAATTTTTTTTCGATTGGCATTTTAATTGGTTTTTTCTTTCTAAATTTGCGTTCAGAACGCGGCACGAAAAAAACGTGTCTAAGAAATTCCCTCGATCAACTAGTGATCAATCTTACTGAAGAAGGCTAAACTTTTTGGATTCGTCCAAAAGGTTCTGAGGGGGCCAGAAACACGTTTATGTATGTTCTTTCTTTTCATTTTAGTTCGTGGGGTAACATGGGACACAGCGCACGGCACCAGTATGATTTGCTTACATGCTACATGGACTATGGATTTTCAACGCTGCTGATTGCGGACATTCAAGATTGGAATATTGACAGAGGACTCTATTGCGACAGCTGCTTTGTTGAATTTTTTCGTCGCTTTGTAAAATTTTGTAAGCCTGATAAAGTTGAGGGAATCGTAATGCTTAGCAGAGGTTACTTGAGCAAACTCATTAGGCTTTATGTAGAGTTGAGTCAAGACACTATTGATCGAGCTTGTTGGAGCGATAAAAAACTTGAAACATTATTTTGCCCAGAGCAATTTATGAATTTTTATCATCGAACAGGTTTATTCATGAGCGAATATCATCTCGTTTGTGTGAATTTTCCCTGCCTGCTCAATCAGATTTGGCAAGAATTTTTTTTGAACAGGTGGCTCAAATGTAGCATGATTAGAGGAAAATGGGACCCATGCAAAGCAAAGGATACAAAAATAAAAGAACTAGATTTTAATCGTTGTGAACCTGCTTTGCCACAATTTTTTGAGAGTTTGAAAAATAAATTGTTGGAATGGAAAATTTACAACAATCACTACTGCATGTCTTGCATGCAAAAATATTTTCAGTGTCTGCATGTTTATATTGAGCCTTGCCCAAAAGCAGAGGAATCCTTTTTAACTAGAGCATGGCTAGTTGAGCTTGTAAAATTATATTTGGAATTGTACTGCGTTGCAAGAAAATGCCATGATGTTCATGCAGAATATAATACCGATGATTCGTTTTGTGCTAAGCATTTTGAAGAGTTTTGCAAAACGGCAATTGAAATATTTGAGCGTAATGGGCTCCTTAAAGCTCATTTTCCCTCGCTTTTGTCAAAGCTCTGGATATATTTCTATGATTACGCTTGGCGTTATTGNCTCATTTTCCCTCGCTTTTGTCACAGTTCTGGATATATTTCTATGATCACGCTTGGCGTTATTGTTATATTTATTTCGATCGGTGGTATGATTGTCAAGCCACCAAAAAGTTCTAAGTTTGTTTGTAAATAAATGTACATTTGTAAAAAAATCCTCATTGTGTTTATTCATTTGCATTCACAATACATTTGCATCCGCGCACACTAGTACATAAAAGGAGGCGATCGTGAAAAACCTCTTACTTTTATTTTGTCCGCTGAGCTGAAACCATCCCGATGGCCTCTAAAGCATCCCTAAATGCATTTGTAAAAAAATCCTCATTGTGTTTATTCATTTGCATTCACAATACATTTGCATCCGCGCACACTAGTACATAAAAGGAGGCGATCATGAAAAACCTCTTATTCATATTCTGTGCTCTGAAGTGAAACCATCCCAATGGCCTCTAAAGCATCCCTAAAGCATTTGCTAACTCATATCGACAAAAGTTTCTACGAGGAGAGTGGTTTTTGTGTACGTTGCATAGTGCAAGTTACATTATATACTCGCAACCTGCTCGAGGATAGAAAAGTGCTGAACAAGTACAACATATTTTTTTCACTACTGCATCTCATTGTGTCATTACGATTTGGCAATTCAGCGTTTCACAGAGGAAGGGTGTACCGGTTTTTTAATGAATGCGGTCAAAAGTTGTCTGCTAAACAAGCTACAAAGTTTCTCGACTATTTTTCATTTCATGAGACGATATGTCCACATCATAAAAATGGACGAAAAAAGCACTCAACATCTAATTAATAGATACAAGTACAACAAAATCACAAACGAGGTGTGCTATCACTGCAGTGTTGATCTTGTTGTGTTTATAGCCAAGCTATATTCTGACCCAAACCAGATTCTTCACGGCAAATTTTTTTATGAAATAATCTGGGATATTTTACTGCCAGCCTACTCCGTACATACGATACATACTCCGTACGATTCCTACATAAATTTTGAAGCACTAGTAGATAAATACTGTGCAGCTAAAGGATTGGTGCGAGCGAAAGAAAAAAGAATTGGTGAAGTCCTGTTTTTTCAAGAACTTACGATAAAGTGGTCCAAGTGCAGAAAGTGCAAGGGGCGACTATTTTTCGATCAGACAGGTGGATGAAAAAATACTAAGAAAGAGACTACGTGAGAGCGTAGCACTCAAATATTGCAGTAAATGCCTTCAACGTTTCATTCAAATGACAATTGTGCAAATACAGGACGATCCTCTACATTTTGCCAAAGGCAATTTTTTTAACCATGTTCTCGTTATCTACATTAAGAAGCACTAGTAGATAAATACTGTGCAGCTAAAGGATTGGTGCGAGCGAAAGAAAAAAGAATTGGTGAAGTCCTGTTTTTTCAAGAACTTACGATAAAGTGGTCCGAGTGCAGAAAGTGCAAGGGGCGACTATTTTTCGATCAGACAGATGGATGAAAAAATACTAAGAAAGAGACTGCGTGAGAGCGTAGCTCTCAAATATTGCAGTAAATGCCTTCAACGTTTCATTCAAATGACGATTATGCAAATACAGGACGATCCTCTACATTTTGCCAAAGGCAATTTTTTTAACCATATTCTTGTTATCTACATTATTGTAACCAACGAATATGAGCAGTTGGGAGAAGAATTAACATTTGCCAGATTCACTCAACTTTTTAATGAATTTTGCACTACATTTAAACATAAGCAGGTTCAACCACTAGACAGTGAATTGTTCTTTAAAATGTTAGAAGAAAATACCAGCTGTGGAAGGTGTAGGTTTCGTGCTTTTTGTAGACGTATTCTTGTAGGTAGTTGAGTTGCTATAAAAAGGAGAAACAAAAATTTGGTTTTCATTTCTTGTTCGCTTGTCTTTGCGTTTAGTCTTTTCTTGAGCTCAAAAATGAGTGATTTTCAAAACATTGCGAAATTAAGCATCGAAATCTTCAATCGAGTCAATGAGGACTCGTTAGTGGAAAATATCGTGTGTCGCCCGTGTTTCGTCAACTTTTTAGTGAACGTTTCTCCTATCATTCGCGAGCCGGAGAAGCGAATGAAGGGAGATTTCTTCGCAGGAATCATTGTAGACGTTTACCAACACGCCTTTGTTGGTTGGACGCCTTCAAGCGGGAACGATGGTGCATTCAACTGTTACAAAGAACTTCTTCAGAAATTTGTCAACAAGGAGTATGGCAAAACTGATTTGGATCCAAAAAAGGTGCAAACATCATTTGAAAACACGGTTGACCAGTGGGAAAATTGTAATTGGTGCCACGGAACAGTTTTGTTTGAAAAAAATCTCAAGAACAAGAGATTCTGGGCGTGGGAAGAAGATTAGTTTCTTCCTGAGAAGACTTCGACTGTAATCTTTTTCTTCTCTTTCTCTCTTTTCGTTTTTCTCCCTTCTTCAGGGGACTCGCTGCCGAGTCCAGTAGTGATACTGCTGCTGACGACGCCAAGTGTCAATTAGCCCGAGGAGAAGTTATTTTATTTTTTCTGGGGCTAATTGAGACATAGGCAGAAACTCGGAAGCACACTTGTAGGCAAAATCTAATTTTCTTTTTTTTT
>JAHZNI010001118.1:0-10223 GCA_027744415.1 Seira ritae
GAAATGAGTCAAGAAACAAGAAAATTGGGAATCTTAACAAAGGGA
The DNA here is from genome assembly GCA_027744415.1 of Seira ritae. Lineage (NCBI taxonomy): Eukaryota > Metazoa > Arthropoda > Collembola > Entomobryomorpha > Entomobryidae > Seira > Seira ritae. The sequence goes on from JAHZNI010001118.1 coordinate 46, forward strand.
CTAATCCTCGTGACTAATTCCAAAAAGTCAAAATATGCAGATTAGCCCAAACCAAGACCCATCCATGTTAGGCCATTCAAATTCGAAATAAATGGCACAGCGCAACAGAATTGAATGAGATAAATTACGAAAATTAGGCCAGAAATATGGTAACCATTCTGTATCATCGTTTAGCGTCTCAATGCAGATACTGTGCACCTTAAAATCCTTCAATACAAGACCAGCAAAGATTTCCGAAAATTGCCATGTTAAGCAATATTATATTTGCCAATATTTATCCTATTTGCCAATATGTCACATTTATTCCCAATATGGAAAGTCTTGATCTCGCCATTATGAGTTTTCATTATTGCCATCATAAGTTCTTGCCAATGTAGAGTACATTCGGCAAATCAACGACAGCTATGGCCTTCCATCGAGGCGTTATTTATTCTTTTATTCTAAAATGCTTCTAACGTAATATCGATCTATTTTGAGGTTTTCGTGTTCTGACCATCGTTGTTCTATTCAGGAAGCTCATTCAAATTTAACAATAGATTTAACTTGCGTTCAAGTAGATTTGAGGATAATGATCTCCTTCCTGTTCATTTGCAAATTAGTTTTCAATGGAACTTAGGAATTAATTTGAGGCTACTTACCATTTTGAGTTATCTCAGCCCTGTAGGAACGTCTGTGGTTTGCAGACCTAGAGGTGCTGTTCACATGTTGGAGGACTAGACAAGCGGAAGTGGAGGACAACGCTCGTTTCTGGCGAAGTGCCTCTCGGAAGATCTTTGAGTACATTACTATCATAACTATTGCGGGGATCCAGAAGGAAATGGACGATGAGACCACCGCGTACACTGAAACAAACACAAGAACATATAACGTTAATTCCAGATACACTTATTTCCAGCAAAGTCTTTTCGGTTCTTTGGCAAAAACTGTGTGTAAATTAAAGTGATCAAAGAAGAGGGATTCCAGGAATGAACTGATTTTCCCGCTTTAACATGTAGTAGCATAATTAATCAAGCACCTATCAGCATCATTTTGTCGTCAGTCTTTTGCTGATTATGACTACGACAAGGATCATGATGAAATGTCAGCAGAACAGAATTTTAGGTACTTTTATAACCTGGTTTGTACAACTAAAATTATCATCAACGCATAGAGCCATTTCCAGGACGAATCAGCATGTTTCTGTTCTGTCTGTTCCGGTTCGAGGATGAGAGAATGCAAATGTGTATTTTTGTCAGGAACATGTAAAAAGCCTTTGCCATTTTTCGTGTTCACTCACTTTTCCCGTCTATTTTTTGCTAGAAAGTAATAGCGGTTCTGATATAACAATAAAAATTCACTAGGAGACACATGTTTATAATTTATATATATCTCAACAGCGCTCTCTTGGCATACATCTTTAAATACTAGTAAGACGATAATTATGCACTTGAAGAAAGTGTGAGTTCAAGATCATTTTAAAGTTAGGTAATATTGTTTGTATGGCACAATTGCCCTTCGATTTTATCGCGTCGTATTTATCACGTCTCGATTTGAAAACTAATGTCAATCTTATCAAGCCTTATACTTTTTTTTATTATTAGTATGATCTTCTCATTTATCTTTTTGTGCACAACTTAATCATTATTTTCATGTTTTTAAAGTATTATCCAAGGCATATGGCTGCATATCTACGTGCATGAAGTTTTTTAATTATTTTTTGAAAAAGGTATTAAATACTTCACATAACTTAGCGGCGCGTCTGCACCTAGAAGATATCTATCTTGCCTTAAATTAATAATCTCGATGTAAGTATTCGAGCATGGTCTGCCATCCACTCAAAGAAAGCAGAAGTCTTCTGAACAATGTTACCTTCATAGAAAGCGTGTAACATGTTAGATTTTCATGTACTTCTTCTCCCCGCTTTCGCTAGTTTGTGAAGCGAAACGATCATAAAAAATTAGCTTTTGATGAACAGAGTAACCTCACGACGGAAAGGGAGACAACAAAATGCTCATACTCCATGCCATTCCTCTAAAAAATTGAAAGTGCAGAAGCTTGCTAACTGCTAACAACCATTTTTACTAGCAGCATCGGCACCAGTACCGGGAAAACGGTATGTATGTAGGTATGTGAGCTAGCGATTACGACCTTCCTTTCTCCATTCCATTTTTAACCTCACGTACCGCCATGAGCTTGCTACGTATACATGTTAGCAACGAAAATATTCACGTCTAACTTCATTGCCTACATTTCATTCCACTCTTTCCGTCATCGCTGTTTAAAAAAATGTCACCAGTCGCCTATTATTTTGCCATTCTTCCATCACCGTCATTACATTTTGCATTTGAAGCGGCGAAATAGACCAAAAAAGAATTTGATTCCGTGGCTGATTTTTAAACAGCAATTTCTAGTCAAAGCAAGCCCTAAGGCGGCGATGTTTTCCCTTCTTCTCTCTTGAGTACACGTAGCAGTATGCACTACAAATAAAAGTTTTTTTTCGTTGTGGCAGGCAATCAAAATAATTTGCATGTAGGATATATAAACCATCAGAAAAGAAAATGAAAAAAGAAAATGGCGAAGGTCAGATGCGACCGACAGGTAAATTGGAAAAGTGAAATGCATAGCTTTGGGAAATGTATCGTATCCATGAAAAGGCAATGAATGAATGACCATCTCATGAAATGTTTTGTGTTTCTAGTGTTTCAAATGACGATTTCATTCAGATCATATCTCACATTTTAGTCATGTCCAAAAGCAATACAATCCTTTTTGACATTTCATCCCAAAGCTTTTCCATTTGGTTATTTATCCCATCTAAATTCATACTTACTTATGCATATATATGTATGTATTTCAAATCCATTATAAAAGTGAAGAATTTTTCTTCACTTTCTTATCATTTCGTGTTTACAAAAAGTCCTTTAGACGTGCCCTTTCTACTTTGCACTTTCCATGAATCCATTCGAGTTTTCGCGGTTCTGATGATCATCGGAATCTCTAAAAAAATGATGCAGACGTATATCTCGCCATTCGGATAACAGCGGCTGGAGCAAGAGTTTTGAAAAAATTGAAATGTCATTTGCACACATTCTCCGTGTTGGATGGAAGCAGTACAACGCGAGTAAAAAGCAGCAGTGTACACACTCGAAAAAAATAGTTTGCCACGGCGAGCCTTTTCTAACAGCATAAAATTTGCTTTGATGGTCGTCTGCTGGTTTGTAACAGATGTTCAATGTGGCTAATTTGCATATTCCAGTGATTCTAACATTTGGAGCTCTAGTAGCGCTACAAACAGCTGTGCATTTTGCTACTCGTATTTTGCTAGTAAAAAATGTTCAAAATAAAGCATTTCCTTCCTCCACTTTTAATATAAATCTTGTTATCGAAAAAAACATTTTTCGTGCGTTAGAAAGCTGATTTTGCATATCCATCGTTTTTCCTTCGCAGTTTTTTAAAGTAATCTTGATCAGTTGGATCGTGGAAAAAATATTTCATGACGAGATTAGGGGGAAGTAGGGGAAGTGTTTTTGCAAACAATCTAAGAACCAGCATGGATAATAGTGGCACGAATGAGCGACAATAAGAAGCAAGGACAAACAAATACATTATTAGTTTACTGCTAATACGAAAAAAGATGCACTTTACAGAAGGCCAATTCTTCAAAAATTCGTCTTCACAAGCTTCTAGCCCTTCAAGCAAAATGACTTAATTTTTTTGTAATTTATGAAGCTCTTTTCTCAAGTTCAGGTAATGATGTGCTGGTTCTCCGGAAAATGTTCTCTATCATAGGATCATTATAAAATCTAGAAAAAAAACCGTCCATGTTGACATCAGTTCACTCCGATGCAGCTTACATTTACATCACTTCAATCAACCTATGTATCTACATATTTTTAGGGTGACCACCATGGTTGTATTAAGTAACATCACCACCATGATTGTATTAAGTAACATCATGTGAGAATTAGAAAAAATAGTAACACATGAAGTGCTAAAGTTTTCGAGTCCTTCCATCGCGTTTGGACTTGGAGCATAAATTGGGCGAGTTTTATCTTCACATTTTCTATTTACTCTTTAGAACTCTTCCATGTTACAACTAAAACTAAAAGTAGCCAAACTAGTGTGCACTAGTCAGTCAAAATGTGTGTTTTATGAGCCTTGTAAATTTTCAGTGCAAAATAGTATCAATTTCTTCCACTCCCTCCATGGCAGAGTAATAGCTACCATACCATTCGCCCAGAGAAATTTCAGGACGATGTATGCGCTCATGCATAAAGCAAAAACGTTGATGGAAAACAGAAAAAGTTGTCATTACACTTGTTACCCTTTATGCATGTACATAGGCAATCATATGTACACTTTTCCAGAAGTACCTTACTTCTTTTTTACGAGTTTAGTTACGCAAGTAGAAGTACATAGTAGTGGATGGTATCGCTTCTACATGCATTCCTTCTACAAATTTTCATCGGTTTCTTTTTTCCCATCCTTTCCTTCTTGCTGAAGAGAAAATAAAGTAGAGACGATTCTTTAAAAATGTAGATCATGGCTGTACATGTAGCGTCTCTAGACTGGAACTAGTGTAAATGAAAGGCACGTGAAAGCTGGACCATGTTCAGAGAATGCATACCGTTCTGCCGATTACTTTCTTTTTGTTGCCTTTCGAAACGAATCCGTGGTTCATCGCATCTTGAGATATGCCATGGATAGCAAGGAAAATGACATAAAAGTAATAAAAATAGATCATTTCACTTTAAGTCCGTCGTGTCCGTTATCCTGTTCTTTAGCCAATTTAAAAAGGGACAGGGTCTATACAAAAAGCAACATGACCGCTAACCTACATTTTTTGTGCGTTATGTACAAGGATGAAATGAAAACTAACGTTTGGTTTTAAGGTAGTGGTTTGTTTGGAAATTATCTTAAGTTTTATTCAAGAAAAGCAGATGAGAAGCACACAATGCTCATCTTAATATCGTTCCAATTCCACTTTTCGCACCAGTGATGCCAATAATATGATTAGAAATAGTAATGAACGAGATCTAACTAAATATATTGTGCGGAAAGCAAAGAGAAACCCCTTCCGAGAAAAACATGCATCTAAGTATGTAGGTAGTTATTTAAAAGCAGTATTAATTGAAAAGTTAAGCTCAGACGATCTAAAATTTGCAAATGATGCTTCAGATAAAATGTTTTCGAAATTGGATAAGAGAGAAAGATTCATACTTCCAGTTCCAGTTCACTGTCTACCAACACATGTGCAGGTAACATAATATTACGTTTTCTGTAAACTTCTGAATTCTGAGAGTATATGAGAGAGAGCAAAAATGGCTAAATACCTAATTAAAAATATTTCGTAACAATGGTTGCTATAAAAACATTATGATTGCGTGATAACCTCAACAATGAGGGGGAGACAGTTTTGGTAGTTGTCAGATGTTTATCCAGAAACAGAAGAATCCTCTTATACATGTTGCAATGTTTCCATTGTGGAATAGCTGTTGCTGCTTGCAATGTTTCCAAAATACTTAAGCCCCGAATCAGACTAAAACAATGCTTTTTTATTTTGTTTGATAGAAAATTAAGACATCAAAGCATTCCCTCCGAAATTAAACTTTTCACTGGTTCATTATGTAAATGCGTTTGAGCTTGGGAAAGGAACTCAACTCAATGGGAAGTCAAGTCAACAACCATGACAACCAATCACTTCGAATTTACGTCATCCCAGCCACATTCTCTGCGTTGCGTATTCAAAACCATTGTTGAACTAAACCAAAGGAATGAACAAACGACTAAATAAATAACTGATGAATAAGTAAAAGTGAATAAATCACAAAAAGCAAATCATGTTTTCTCATGCAAAAAAAAATCTCTCCACGCTCTCCATATTTTATTCTAACCTAAAGTTTGTCACCTCGTTAGCGAGCACAAAGAGGAACAAATAATGTCAATACAATAAGCCTTTATAAGTCTAGGACAACAATAAGAAAACCTTTAGAACGATCATTCTTACAATGCCTCTCTCTGAGACTGGAAAAAAATATTGCATGTGCATACGGCATACATACATACCTACACCACTTGCCTTCTGTCCCTTGACTGAGACCGAGAGTCTACTATACTATTTATGTATATTAATCACCTATTTTCCTATGCATACTAAATGAAGAAAAGAACGACTAAAACGCCAATGGACTAAATAACTAGTTCCAGTTTATTGCAAACTAAAAAGGATTTTGCGAAAAATCATAAATGAAAACATTGTCAAATCTCAATTATTTGAACAAGTGTAAAATGGTCTAGCTGTAACGCAGTGGCTGCGTCGCAGCAGGGGAAACGCAGGGGAAAGTCCTATCCTACAATGTATTAGAATCCTATCCTGTAATGTTAAGACCCGAATTTCAGGACGGGATTCATCCCCTCCGTCCCCTACGGCGACACGATGCCTGCGTAACGAATGGAATATTTATTGCAAAGAATTTGGTAAATTTGAGTCATTAAATGCTGAGTATAGCTTTGATATGTTTTCTGAATTGTGTAAAAGTTTAGTAGTTAGAGAAAGGAAATTTATATGCTTTTAAGACTAGCAGTAGCTTAGTTTCTGATGATTTTTTGGCTACAGCGAATATGGTTTTATTTTATTTTAATTGTAAGAATTATCGTTCGTGCTAAGGTTCTAAAACAGACATTTAATTATGATAGAGTCCTCAAAACACGCAAATAAATTTGAATTTGTCAACATCCGGCAAAATTAAACTTTCAAACACCCCTGGTCCAATGATCATTATAATTAACTTCAAATTTCTAGAAGATTGCCTTGCAATAAACCATAGATTTACAATTACATACATATACTTTCTCTTGATATTCAGTACAGTGCCATTCTCTTGATATCTGGTACTTGTGAATGCAAGAACTCTATAAAATAGAAAAGAAGAAACATGTCCGATTCTTATTCAGACTTTCCAAACTTCCAGGTCCCTCCTCAGCCCGAATTCCGGATTAATTCGCTAAGCATGTAGTCTTCATAAATTATCTACGTTCGTTGCATACACGTAACTCAAACTAGCGTATTTTACAATTTTTCATGTGGTGGCGTCAGGTTCATGTTCCTACCTAGATTTTATGCATACAGCAATACGGCATACAATCGCCTTCTTTTTAGAAACGGCCGACAATCGACACCAAGTAATTTGAAAAATATCTTCATTGCAAATTCTGTACGAATCTTCATGATCTGTACATTTCACAGCTCATTAATGCGCAATATTTGATATACCTAGTATCGATATATGATTTCATAGTAGTTCAAGAGACATGCTATTTCCCTTACTCATTTTTATTCATATCGCTTTCCACACGACAATGTATTAGATACTTAAGCTGGGAACCAGCCCAGGTGTACCATACCATCCATCCCAAACTAAACCCCTCCACTAGGGGCGTAGAAGATGAAAATAAAAATAATTTTTCCTTTTCACAACACGAAAACACGGACAAAACCAGCATTTTCCAAGATCCTCTCGCTGTATTGCATTGCCCTTGATTCTTTCTTGAAGTTGGAAGGAGAAAGTAGGGAAGCAGATTCTTAATTCCTTGTCGTAAATAAATTAAATGGGATCACATAAATGCCACAATACACACGGCCTCCATTGTTTTCTGACGTGTTGCTTTACTTATTCAGCGAGAAGGACTGGACGAAGAAGACAGGGAATGGATAAGATGAGTGGCAGATCGCATGATTCTTCCTTGTGTGTTTTTCGTGAGAGATTAGGAACACAATGACAATGAGATTTCCCGACAAAGGGGGAAAGCTTTTATTTGTATAATTATAACAAGGTTATAATCTCCTTCCCCACACAAACCACTTTTTCAATTAGATTTCCTCGAAAGAATTACGGAATGATATGGGAAAACAAAATTTATGCTTTATTCAGCTCAACTCAGCCGTTCCTAATTAAGAGCTCACACGTCACGCATCATCATATCGTATTATATTATAATATATTGGTAGAGAATTTAATATCACGCAACAAACCCAAAAATAAGATACAACACTTCAATAATCCGCAATTCCTTGTATTATAAAGCACGCGTGGGAAAGGATGGCGACAGGTGGCGTGTGCTGTGGGTAGGGTAAAGAGTTTATTCTCTCCATCTCAGTTCATTTGGAAGGTAATGTTGGAGAAAATACCTTTTTAGTTTAATACAGTGCAATAGTACGCGCAACGATGAACTTTTTAGGCGTTTCAGACTTTTCCTACAAACTTCCGCATAGGTATAGTCTCTTATCCAAGCTTGCATTCGTACTCTTCAGGAGCAGATTTTTGTAAAGGAATAAAGGAACTGAAGAGGGTCTTCCATGTTTTCTACTACTGGATGACTCTTCACAAATTCCTCCTGCTTCAAGTTGAACGTTACGTAACATGAGAACTGTCAGCCAGATGAGTTCCCTTTTGTGTTTTGGAGATTAGGTATTGTATAAAAGGGAACTAACTCATTGAACAAAATCAAAGTCAGAGACTTGAATTCCTGTCATCTCACGTAATTTACGTTGCATTTTGCTTAGCATGGACATGGACATTATGTCCAAAACTCTATTCTCATCTGAACAAAATAGACTTCATCTTCATTATTAAAGGAGGACAAATCGAAAGAGTCCTTTCCTTTCTCTTTTCAAGCTTTCTTGCCATGAGAAGGAAATCTGAAAGAAAGTCGTAAAACGAACTTTCCATACAAATTCAGCATTTTTACCCCTCAAAAAATTCCTTTAATTCTTTTAATGAGATCCGGTCGAAGCTCTTAAAAAGGGGAATGATTTAATTTTCAAACTTACAAATGTCCCAGCATTTTGTAAAATTAATAATTGTACATCTTGTTCCCCCTTCAATTCTTTCTTGTTTCTTAATTCTCAAATCTGCTCCCTTCGTGCGAAGTGTAGCCCTTTAAAACATCTCCAGCTAATAGTTGGCTAAACATAATTTACATCTATGTATTGACATTAATTTCATTCCATTTTCTTATTCTCTCCTTGCATAGCCAATCTTATACAATAGTTTACATCAATCCCATGATGGGAGCGTTGTTTAAAGCTTTTAGTGCCTTAATATGTATTTGCCCCTGCTTTCACCTATATTTCCTGCTTGCGGCTGCTGGTCAACAAAATTCATGAATCCTTTTTGCATTCCTCGGCAGTTCCTGTTCTCGGCACAGACTTAGTATTTCTAGTCAAGGCATGTCTTGTTGAAGGTATATGCTCTTTCTCATTATTAATTACTCAATATTTTAACTATTGGATGTTAACTACAGACCACCTGGATTTCTAGTCTTCAAACACCGATCACATTTCTACGTGGTAAGTAGGGATGGAGCTAAAAGCTTTCCGAGATAACAACACTGCGTTTTACCACAGCCCTTGTGAAAGATACATGATAAATCCACAAACTACCATCAAAATCCAATCCAGTAGTACAAATACACTTAATTTCTCCATGGCCCTCTATGCCATGCCGATTTCCTAAGAGAAAACAGGAGTAAGTGATACGAATGTAGCCCAACAACAGCCAGTATAAATACTCAAATCCCATTTAAACTGCAGACTAAACACTTTCTTGTCTTGTCAGTAGAGAACCATTAACAATTCACGAAGTTGTGAAACACACTTTGCAAGTAAGGAGCACCACTATTATTTCGGCATTGATGAAACAGACGACGTTATACTAACGTAGTACAAAAAATCATGTGTTGCAGTGAAAGAACAATGTTAGATACTTCAAAAAAACTTGTTTCCGTTCGCCACACTGGTTTGTTGGACAAGGTAGGTCTAAGATGGTATGACATAACGAAAGCAAAAAACGAGAAAGAAGACTTTTTACATGCACCATACCATAGTTAGATCCGAATCGAAGAGTACAAATATAAAGTACTTTTTTAAAATCAGAATTCATTCTCCGTAAGATTGCCTCCGTACCTGTGTCTGTCTGTCCGTTCGCGATAAATCTTGACAGGAATGTGGTGTTTAGCTGAAATTCGATACACATCATCTCTGACAAACCAGTGTGTATTTGGTAAGAGATCTCTCGGTTTGTCCACTCTACAACTTTCTCTGTTATTTATTTATTTCCATGAAGTAATAAATAAATAAATGCAATTCAAATGGGGAATACTGGTTACGTTATGAGAACCTTCTAAAACGTTCATCCCAA
>JAHZNI010001119.1:0-10424 GCA_027744415.1 Seira ritae
GTAACAATATTAAAATTCTTTGTACAAAAAAAAACTCGTGACAAACTTTTAGATTACAAAAAAAATGGCAATCGAAGAATTCAAGAGACTCTGTAGCATCTCGAGCAGGAAAGATACTATCGAGCGGAATAATATGTGGAGCATTTTCCATATTATTATTTTTTTTTCTTCAGCCTTTTTTTAACCCTACAATTTTTCCCTCTTGGAGTGTGTGTAGTGTGTATTGTGTATCTCTATTCCTACTGAACGTGAGCAATGAATGAATAATTCAGTGTGGAAGGAGGAAAGATACGAAGAAATGAAATGGGAATATGTATGTATACCTGATAAAAAAACTAATATTACACTTGACTGTACTTTAATTGAATTTAGGAAGTCTCAGAAGATGACTTCTCTTCAGCCTCTTTCTCCGCGTTGGAGAGACTCGTCTGAAAGCTCGAAGGACTTTGGATTGCTTGTACATTCTGCGTTTCCTCCACAGCTTGTTCCTGCTGTGCTTCTTCTTCTTCTTGCTGCTGCTGCTGTTGCTTCTGTTGTCCAATAAGTTCTTCCTTTTGTTCAGGGCTTACAACTAGAACAACTTGCTGTGGAACGGCGTTGCTGGTGTCCGCTTCAAGAACTTCTTCACCATCGTTATTATTATTATTATTACTACTTGCAGAAGCCACCTGTTCTGACTGTAGGTCCACCTGCGGGGGCTGTTGGTTGCTGTTCTCAGAAGCTGGAGCTGATGATGAAGAAAGAGGATCAGTTGAGTCTTGAGCGATCGTGCTTACAGTCGATCGACCATTTCGATTACCTTCTTCCGCCGGGAACGTGACCTGCTTGGCTTGTTCCAGTACTGACTTTAGACTTTGCCCCTCATCCCGCATGATGTACGTCTTGAGCGTCTTGGATCCTCCGTTCAAGTCGGAGACGAAGATGGTGTTCAAGCTATTTCTCGCCATGTAGACAGAAGGTGCCAAATCATTTGGCTGGAATATATCAACAGGTTTGGCTGCGATGATGGCGGGTCTGTTAACACTCTCCTGTGGAATTGGGGACGTTTGCTGAGCTTCGGGAATTGTGAGCGATGGGGATGGCGCGGCAACACCTGAATATTTCATCAAGCATTAAATATATTATGTTACATGAGTCCTCCGTCACTTTGAAGATGAAAAGTGGCTCTGGAGAAAAGCTTCCATAATTCATTATTCATTGGAAAAGTTTAGATTAGGTGTAGGTATGACTTTTCTTCAGAGAAAAAAACCTCCATTGCATTGCATTACCAGTACCTACTTACACGAGGAACGGTATACATAAAACACCTGTATAAAAAAGATGTGTCAACGTGCTTGGCATTATTTCAGCTTTTAACTTACGGACTTCAATTCTTCTGAGAGCCTCCATATGTCAGATCAATGTTTTCGATTGAAGTTGCGCGGATGATACCGTTATTATTCCCATTATCGTTGCTGCTGCTGGTGAATGTGATTTCGACTGGAGCAGAAGCAGAGGAAACTGTGCTTTCTCCGGAAGAGGAGACTATCGATGGTAGGGATGCCGAGAATGCACCTTGCTCTGAACTATGCAAGTGAGAATGCTCTGAACTTTCCTCTGTCTCTGGCTGCTCGTAAACATGAACTGGAGGTTTCTTTCCATAGTAAATTATGATTGGCGGCTGTAAGGGAAAACAGCAATAAAGCATAATTTAGGCTCATGAGGGCAATAACTTTTGTTTATGTGATAATATGTCAGCTAAAATTTTTGCGGTGAGGTGGTAGGTTTTTGGGTTGTTGAACCTACTTTGTGCATTGACTTTGGTGCTAGAGAATACTTAGGCTTGGATCGCTTCAGCTTGAAACTTGACAGGAGGCTCGCAAGCTTAGAACCTCCGAAAGGTGGTGGGTGCGGTGGACCTTGTCCGTGTGGTGGGGAGTGGGGACGGAAAATGGAGTTGTGGATAGGACCCGGAGCAGAGGGACCATGGTGGTGTGGTTCCATCTATTATGACAGGGCATGTACATGCATAAATTGTTTAGGAAAATCTACTTCATGACAGACACGACAGACAGACATGTTTTTTCTTTGTTTTTATTTATGCCATCCTTACATTGTCCTTGATTGGCTGGTCTAATAAATCGCTTGGAGGGGGTCCAGAGATCCAGCCGTCTTCCTGAAATTTGCAATGTTCAAGAGCAAACACTCTTTAATCTTTTACATGCTCCCTTGAAATTCTTCCAGATCATTTTCCACATATCCAACTTGCATGAAATTCAAATGAATCAATAGAATGTAATTAGGTTGTGACTGGTTCTGCGTCATTACTTACACTTGCACTTGCAGCAGGGGTCGATTGAATACTCGGTTTGGGCTGGATCGGCTGTCTTTGCTGCTCATGCATGGCTCCATAGAAGCTCTGAAGTGATCCCGTCGGTTCACTGAAAGAAGCAAATGGCTCGCCCGTAGGTGGCCCATACTCAATGGAGAGAGGTCCCCAGGAAAATACTTTTTGGGATTGTGCAGGGCTTAAGTATACATGTCTGGTTCCTCCATACTTTGGTGGTCCACCTCCTCCATATGGCGGAGCTGCGAAGGAAACTGGACTTTGCTGTACCGTGCTCTCCATTTTCAAGTTATCAGGAGGGGCAACAATGGATGGATTTTGAGAGGAGGCAGATGGAATAAGATTGTCTCTGGGGGGAGTGTAAGTCGAAATGGTTCTATAAGGTGCAGGGGATCCGAAAGACTCAAAGGAAGGACTAGTAGGAACATAGGAGACAGGAGGGCCGAATGAGTTTACCTATTCAATCAATATATAAAGTCATTATGAAGACTAAGAGAAGAGAAGAAAATGAGTTTGAATTCTATCCATTAAAAGTATATTACGGAAGGGTATGTAAAGGCTGGCTTAGCTGGGCCGAATGATGCCTAAAGGAAAGGAATAAAAGAGAAAATATTAATTTTAGATAACAAGAGTAGTATGTAACTGGATCATAACTTTATTTCTTTACCTTTGGAGGAAGTTCTTCATAAGTTTTCAGAGGAACTTCTCTCGGAGCGTGGATAAACATGTCAGGCTCGTCAAAAACGTGAATTGGAGTGTGGCCACTGAAAAGGGGAAAAGTAATTGAATTAGTTCGGTTTAGCCTTGCACTTCATAAAAGTTACTTGTATGGTTCAATACCTATACATAATATGAGGTGGTGCTTTCCTTGGTGGAGGTGGTGGCAAATGTCCCCTAAACCCTCGCATTGGTGGTGGACTATGAGAAATATGATGATAAGGCCCTGCTGGTCCAAATGAATAAGAGGAAAGTGGCTTGGGTTGAAACTGCGGAGATGTGACTTCGCTCTAAATGATTACGAATTGCAAACATGAAGTGTGTTATCACATTACTCTGATTAAAGCTGTAATAAAAAATGTTGATGATGCATGCTCCTTGCTTACACTGAAAGAGCCAGAAGGAGGCAAGTCAAAAGCGTCCATTGGACTCATGGGTGTTCCATAAGACGTTGACGGAATTTCATATGTGGAGGTTACAATTCGTGGCGAAGTGTTCTCAGGAAGAATGCCCTTGTACGTGGATGAAAGCGAGCCTTGAAGTGGACGGAAAACATCCTGAAAATATGAAAAAAATGCATGAGGGACGTGAGCATATTAATTATTTTAGAGGAAACGTGAAACGGGTACAAATTGTTTTATATTACCTTTGGAGGTGGGCCAGGCCTATATGGCGGTGAGGGTAGGGAGGAAGGTGCACTTTCGCTTTCAGGTGGATGCACAACATGGATTGGTGGCATTTTATCAGACGTGTAAATGAGCACGGGTAGGTCATGATGCGGCATTGGCACGTACTTTATGGACTTTGACTTCTTGCCATGTCGTCCAAACCCAGGCTGGGAAAAAATGAAAAAAAAATCCATGGTCATATAGCATTTCATAAGATTTAAAATGGAGGACGGAATAAAAAGTTCTCCTAATTTGTTTACCTTTGAGTCTTTTGGTGGGGGTGGGAAATAAATGATTGGCGGTTTTTCATTTGTCTTAAATAAATAGAGAAAAAGTTTTAATTTATGCAATCAACAATGGGACCCGCATAACGCATTCCTTTCCCCGCAGGAATATTTAAGGCAACAGGTGATGTCGCCCCTACATCAATTGGAGGCTCGGCCGCCGCGGTCAATGTCACCGCGGCCAGAAGAACACAAGTTGAAACCAACGCCTGAAAAAAAAGAAACATGCACCTTTACAAATAAATTATAAAACAAGCCTTGCTCTTAGCCCTTGGCTTGGCTTGGGCTTTCAATTTCATTTCGGTAGCAGATCTGCGGTAATAAAAACCAGAATTGTCGGAATTGTATAACAAACATTTATTTGTCTCGTGTCGTGACAATGTTTGGTTTGGTTTAGCCAAAAATCCAATCCACGCAAACCAACAGGCCATTTAAAGGAGCTCGAAAAAGTGAAGGGTCATTGGTCACCATGAACGTGTGTGCATTGCATCGCAGTGACCAATACTGCATCACGCGATCATGGGATTCCATTCATTCAAGATCAGCAGAAATGAATAAATCAATGACTTAAAACTGGTTCTGCCACTTGTAGCCTCGATAATAGAAAATTTCCCTTTCATTTTCGAATCTTTAACAATGTACAAATTGGATGATTATTATGGTCATCTTGAATACAGCGTAATTAAAAATATGGGTGAATAATATCTAGTATTGTGTGACTCTTGTACAGTTTCTTTTTCTTTGTCGGGATGTTTTCGTTATGATTAGTTTCGTGGATGAAGAAAATGAAATTTAAATTTTTACGGGGAAATTTTTTCCATAAGATAATTTTTATAATTCTCTGAGAATTTAAATAATGGTAAAACATTACCAGTGACTTAGGTTGCGTTTCGTATCAATATGCGAAATTACGGCATATCTTATCTGTACTATGCAAAAATTTGTTTGGACCGAAATACAATAGGACGCGGCTTACAACCTTCTTAGCTTTAAGTCACTTTTAGCTTTTTTTTATTTCCAGCTTACTGGAGTCTAAAATACAAATTAAAGAGAATACAATCGCAATTAAAGAGACCACAGGATGAGCAGTTAAATTTGCGTCGAAATTATCGTCATTTTGCACCCAAATTAAGAATTCGAAACGAACTTAGATTCAGATTTGCATGTTTGAATTTTATCTGAATTTTTGAACATTAAAATCCTCGTAATCCAGAAATTTAGCCTTCCTTCCCTCCGTCCTTTCATAAGAATTATCACCGAATTTTTTTTTCGAAAAATGTATATCCACTTACAGCCATCACTATTGCTGCGTCCCCTTCCAAAACCAGGACTTCACTTCAATAACACTAGCTCAGCATCCACTTTCACAATGGAAATCAATCACGGCTGTGGACAAAAAAATTATTAATAAAATATCACAGAAAACTATCATAATCTAAGGAAATCAATTATTATTATTATCACACGACGACATATTGTTCACATTTAAGGGTTATCTCTTCGACTGAAATCTGTCTGCCCTACTTACTCACGTTTTTATATCGCCATGTATTTTCCCCAAGAACTCTAGTCTTTTCTCCACGACACTTAATTGCCAAATAGAAACGGAAGTTAAGGGAGAGTGGAAGTGAATGAATGAATCAATGAAGTGAGACTACGACTACTTCCCAATCCTTATCCCTGATCCCTACTACACTTATTTCAAAAAATAGAGATGAAGTAAGTGGCGTTTGCTCACACACTAACTGTGAACATTACACCAATTGGCTTATTCTCAATGAACCTTAAAAAGCAGATTAGTTTCAGCCCTGAGTATTAGCAACATATGCACCCTTAAGGTGTGATAATACGATTTTCGTCTTACGGACGACGACAACAGCATTTGTTTTTCCCCTCTGCTTTGTTCCTTGTTCTTTTTAGCCATTTCATCATTGAAGGGATAAATTGGACAATAAAATTACAAGGGAAAGGGGCGATACTTGAGTTTGATGAAGATGAATAGACGTTTCTGGTAATTGTGCACATTTCAGCAAAGCCACTCCCTCCAAAAAGTCCCCCTGTGGTCCTTTTCTACGAGACGGATATGCAGTTTGAAGAGAGCAATGCACTGCAAACTTTGCACACAAAAATAATATCGAATAATGTGCATCTTCTTTCTTTCTTCCTTAATACCATTGGCAAACAACAAGGTAACAAGAAGACATGACTATGACCCTTAAAATAATGAATTTTAGCTTATTAGGATTGCCACCAAAGCATTGCAATGAATTAGGAATTCTAATATGGTCATAGTAATGATGTGCTCCCCAGGCCAAAAGAGATGCATCTTGCCAAGCATAACCTCAGCGAGTGTAAGTACGCCGCACAAACTTTAATGGGAAACATGCTGTTCGGCATTGTGAAGTACTTACAGGAATCCCTTTGATAAGCTTTGAAAAAAAAAATAAATGAAAGGAAAAGTTCTTTGCAGAAAAATAAGCAGTAGGTACTACATGCACATATACAATGCCAGCACACGACGATTGGTAAAAAAATTACAGATGAAGATGATCATCATCATATCATGATGATACTGTTACTGGTAGATATGCATATGGCGTAGGGTTTGATGACCATGGGCAATGCGAGTGTGCATCTTAAGATCATTTTAGTAATTTTTTTTAGTAATGCTGTTACAAGTTTACAAGTACATACATACATACATATTGCACAGGTTTTAAGATCCTTTCGCTTTTCTTTGAAAAAAATAAAAATCCTGTCTTGCATGTATTTGTAAGAACAATGCACTGCGATACCAGACGACCCACTTAACTTCCGGTTTTTCTGAATCTTAATGTCAAGGTGCGTGGCACTTAGGACCCATGTAAAGCTAACGTTGCGTACTTACATACATAGGTATGCATACACAATACCATAATATTCCCCTTGTCACTTGTTTTTCAGACTTGGCTTGAGAGAAAGTGAAAACGAATTCGAAGTGACTGAGTACAACGTTGGCGAGCGAGGATGGTGCGTGTAGATTTTTTTAAAACTTGCACACTTGCACCTGTGCTTCGGTTCATGTATGAAATTTTTTTTTGTTAAAATGTGGAAGATGTGATGTTGTGCCTTTCGTAATTTATTTATTTTGTGGATATTTGTAAAGGTGATTGTCTCATTTACAGCGTGGTAGGTTAATGATTGCATGGGCTATGCTCCTTTGCGTCATGCTGGGACTGCAATTTCAGTGCAGCGAATTTTTTGGCGGTTACGTAGATTAAAACGAAGCTCCTTAAATCATTCATTACCTGTCACCTTTTACATTTTTTATTCGAAATGACCATGCTTTTCAAAGTTACGTTAATTTCGTAAGGACAGAGATTGTGAGAAGAGATAAGGTGTGTTATCAATGAATCCGGAAGGAAATTTTTATGCACGTATGTATGTACGTGTGGCGTTGGCGTACTTTTCCAATATTTTTATTTACATACATCATCATATAATCAGCTACCTATTTTTATAGGGTAGTGCTCTGAATGTTTGACATTCAATATGAAATATAGCATCCTCAATAAATCCTAATATTCATTTCCGCCTAAATTAAATGCCGTTCGGTACACGCTGTTACGTATTTGGATATTAAACGGTTGAATGTTGGCTTTTAGTTAAATAAAATTGCAGTATCAACAAAATGTTTAAATATCTTAAATTCAAATTTATATGTGTATAGCTCAAATTACATTGATGGCCTGCACATATCATTCGAATACTCTCTGGAGAAATGCCTAATTTTTAGCACCCTTAGAACATCCTTTCCATGTTAGTTTTAAATGAAAGAGTCACTAAATTTACAGCGCAGCAAAACGCTGCGCTAATGCTCACTTGTTTTTCAATCTGCTCCTTTACTATCCCTTATTGACAACTTTTAACAATTTCATCTGACGATCTCGTAACGGAAATTAAATTTGGTGGTGTGATATTCAGATTGTTACCCACTGCTCCCACAGAGCATGATTTTCTGTAGGTGTAAATATTTAGAGGTGATTTCCTTTGCATTAATTACATCGTAAGCCACTTAACCAATTTAAAAGGATTAAAACTATACCAGTGAAAATATTTTTGAAAATCCTTTTTCATTTCATACATTGATTGGTTGAGTAAGCCTTTAATTAAATATTTTCCTTGTTTCCTTCCTTCCTTGCTACATGCATAAACTTCTTAATCTCCAACCAACCAACCAACACACAAGTAAATATGTATTGCTTTCATCTCCTGTTTGTTTGCTTTTTCTTTTCCTTTCTGAAACTTCAATGTTTGCACTACCTTAGCTTGTTTACCCATAGAGGTGTGGTCTCACACAGTCATTGATTAATTCCGGGCGAAGGTCCCTTACATATTTTCGAATTTCAAAACCGAAGGGCCATCTCAATGTACATGCACATATGTACATATGCATAAGACATGGGGCAATGACTGCTTTCTGGTTTCGCGTAATTGTTGGGGAGCATCCATCCTCGTATGAACAAGAAGAATGCATAAAAATACAATTAATTTCGAGTTAATTGGACAGGATCAAGTTGAGGGAGCGACTGAGAAGGGCATATATTTCTGCAGATCGAATTGGTTTGGGTATAATTCATTTTTTTCATTTCGATATCACCAAATGACCACGAAGAACTCACTCATAACAACGTCTCGTCTACTCAACTCACTCTCACTATCGCATCATCCACAATCCACATCCATTCCATTCCATCCAACCCAACAAGAAAAAAATTGCAAGCAGGGGCATCAGTATCATCACCACCACCACCACTACTACTACTACTAACCTAAAACTGGTTCTGGTTTTCTTGATTTGCATCAATGAAGTACCGAGTGAACTCGAACTCGACTCTTTTTTTTTTGCTCACTTGGCTTGGCTTGGACCAATACAAACTCAATCAATTTTTGTTAGGGTCAAGCCTAAAAAAGATCAACCCTTGAAGTTATCAACGAAAGGGAAACTGAAAGTTGAAAAGGAATTTAATTTATGGCCCAAACAAACATTTCCCTTTACAATTAAGGCAATATATATAGCAGTGAAAAAAGAAGTTTGGTATGCGATAAGCTATAATAATAATGCAGCCATATATAATACAATACGCCTTTTAAAACGATTACAAGTCTTACAATTTGCATAATAAAAGTTGTCCTTATGCTCGAAAACATTGTCGCTGATAACTCAGGCTCCTTTTAAAGTCCCATAAAAAGACAGATAAGTTTGTGTCGTAAAGAAACATTACTGCATTTTTGGATGACGTTCGTTTGTTTGTTCAATCGAGGGGAAAAAATTCACCTCATCGCATCATCCCCACCAAAGAGCCTTTATCAAGATTTAAACTTTCTTCTTCATCTCTCTGAACTCATCCTCCCGACGACGACAACGCATGCATGTGGCACTGCACGCTCGAGTGCAAATTGCAAATTGCAAACCGAAACCGAGCGAGAGGAGCGACCACATGGCCGCTGCTGCTGCTGCTGCTGTAGCCATAATACCTATTGCAGCGTTATCATAACTTCTTCCTCTGACTGCTTCTGACTCAAATTTTTATGTGATTTGTTGTCACTTTGAGAACTCGTTTTGTAATGTGCCTATTATTATTACTTGAGATTAAAGGCGAAAATGGATGTAGAGTGAAATTACAGAAGCCACACAAACAATCACAGTCTCTGCAAAAAATAATAGCTCTATCACTGACAAATATTACATACTTGATCCTGATCCGATTATATTGACCTATTGGTCTGAACAAGTCATAGTCATAGTCAGAGAGGAGTCATTCTGAAAGTGCGAAAATAGCCAAAGGACACTTGAGCATCTTTAGAGTGGGGATAATAATACTAGCCCTTGGCACTCCATTCAATTAGCTCGATTGTATTGAAATGGCTTAGTGGAGTTGCTGGAAGTGGAAGTAATAAACTAATTAAATTCTTTTTATGCCCATGATCTTCCCCTTTTTGGCTTGAATCGACTCTTGAACTGCCGAAAGTGCATATTTTTTTATGATCATTCAACGAATTCCATGCATTCATAGCTACATCAAACGACTCTGTATGGTTCAAGGAAAACATAAAAATGCAATATAAAAAAAGGTGTAATAAACGATGAAAGTTTTCACATATTCACAGGAACATAGTTTTCATGCATATTATTCAGTATTCACAACGGTGGATATCAAGTACTTCCTTTTTATTACGTTTATTGCCAAAGTTGCTTACTCGTGCGCATATTGGAATGGAATCAATATAAATATGAATTCCCATCATCATCTTTCCGTGAGCTGACGTTACATTACCTTTACCTAGCTCAACCTTTTCCCGTGAATGATATACATACACATAATTGTCAGGCATATATGACTTGCATAGGTACCTAATCTGTCACATATTTTCCTTTCTGATTAAAAA
>JAHZNI010001120.1:0-10160 GCA_027744415.1 Seira ritae
AAAACTCACGGTTAATTAACTCATTGGAAAATTTATAAGCATTGATTTTTTTCACGGTACGCTTGTCTTTCGCCGAGACCAAGACTAAAAAATATGACTCATTGGGAGTTATGAAAGACGTTCGTCGACTACAACTACTGCTACTCTGCTCCTTCCACTACTACCTCCTCGAGTCGAACGCTAGCTGGAAATGCATAGGCCCTAACTAAATCCAGAAAAAAAACCGTCCAGAGGAAGCTTAAGAGGAATGAAAACATGTTCAATTATAACGCTTACTTTACCATTAAAAATATTAAGGAAGAGCCAGACGCGGAGGTGGAAGTGGAAGCATCGAATACATATGTATATTCACGCGGTATGTTAACAGGACCGACATAAATACTACTTACTTAATGGCTAGAAAATAAATGACTGAGCCTTACACACACACAAATCTAAGTTGAAGTCTAAAAAAGTTAATATGATAATAATGATGAGTAAGTAGGCGGTGGCGGATCAGTTGAGTAAAGACGCTAGACAGAAAAAAACTCACGGTTAATTAACTCATTGGAAAATTTATAAGCATTGATTTTTTTCACGGTACGCTTGTCTTTCGCCGAGACCAAGACTAAAAAATATGACTCCCGCCCGACAGTGTAGTGAGTAGGTAATGCATATTAAGCATACATATGCACGCACGCTGCGCTGCTGCTGGGGCTAATAGGATGTTCAATAATAATGTCGTAATGATTTCGCATTTATGTACTTTGTAGGATTAGAATGATGTTTATGGTTGAGAGGATCGTATTAATATGATGACTAGACTGATCTTTTATTAGATTCTTGCTTTCAACCTGAACGTGGGTGGTGGTAGTGCTTTTAATATCATGCTTATAGCTGTATGTAAACTTATGTAAATGGTGAAAGCAAAAGCAATGTAGGTTGGTATGCATCATATCTGGCATGCCTCTTATCAGTCATTAATTTGTTCTAAGTATTTAGTAGTAGGTAGTTAGATGATAATGCCATGCCAGTAGGCTTTTAAAGAAGAATTGTGATATTGACGAAGGACACAGGGAAAACAGCTTCATTCAGGATTTGGATTTATGTATCTATAGGTATTTATTTATTACCCNCTATAGGTATTTATTTATTACCCTGATAAATATGCATTTATAAAGAGAAAGTTTGAAAAGAGACGCACTTAGACAATAGATGGTGGAATCGGTTTCTTATGAATTTGCTTTAAGATGTAGCATAGCCCGTCTAGATTATAATATGAACGACATCCCTTTGATTTTTTACATTCCGTGTTCCTTAGCGTTATCTCTTGACAGTAGTAAACGGTGAAAGTAACTTTCACCGCCAACAGTATGATTAAGACAAAGCTAATGAATGCATTATGCAATATTCAAACTTACATTTTGGCATGGTATAAATTAGACAGGCTGAGCTATCTCCAAAAATAATTTCATAAAAATACATTCCAGTTTTTTAAAGTTACCTAAACTTTATAAATGCATATTTATCCGGGTTATAGTATTTATGCATGTATTTGAGTGAATGCTTGGTAGTAGTAGCTGATGGAAGCGCTAAACTAAGATGTTCGAGAAGTCATAGTCAGTCGATGCTTTGGTTCGGTCATTAATGCCACTACCACTCTGCCGGGCACATGCAGACAAGAGACGACACTCTCGGTTTGTAATTTTCCTTTTTTAAATCTTACCTATTATGGATTCCTGCATATATGTATACGATATTGTACAATGATCTATGGTAAAAAAATATATAAACAAGAAGATAAGTACCTAGTTTTTTTTGCTTTCGTACTCTCGCCACCCCCATAAAATCCATGCCACTCGATAGCAATGTTTATTCCTGATTTTTATTTTCGCCATGGCAAGAGGAAGAGAAAATGGATGCGTGGTCTCTGTATCATTGGCACGTCACCTTTTATTTTTGGCGAGCATGAGTGGACTTGAAAGTGAAAAACAATGATACTTTCGGCTCATGAAGAGAAATGTAGAAAGGCTAGCCGCTGAGTGGGCTTAGGGTAGTAAATGATTTCTTCTATCTCTTTGGTTTTTTTGAGAGAGGAAGGAAGACAACAAAAAAATGCTCTCTCTGGTTTTTGGTTCGTGAGTGAGTCGTGATGCTCGATTCGTGTTGAAATGGGAAAACAAAAAAAGCAAGAGGATTTTTTTAAAATGATGATGATGATGACGATGAAATTTTCTACTGTCCCCATTCGCATTATATACACCTCGTATAAAAAATATATGCAAATGAAGAAGGCGGAAGAAGAGTAGGAGAAGGGCGCACAAGTGAAAGCGATAGAGATTGATTGAAGATTTACAATTGGATTTACCAAAGCTTTTTTCCGTTCTTTCGTTCTGACTGAAGGAGAAAGCATTAAAGTAGGGAAGACGACATAATGGCGAGTAGAACAATTCTCTATCATCATCATCATCATCATGGTCACAGTGGGAATGGATGGATCACGATCCCTTCGGATTTAGCTTAAGTAGATCGTCAACCCATTTAAGGATTCCAACAAATGAAGAAGAGGAACAATGACTGTGGCAAAATATTCTCCTAACTTAAAAAGTGAGCATCTTGTCTTCGCAATGTTTAGCTTCCAGCTCGTTCTATTCGATGGATGATGGTCCACAGAAAAATAAAAGAATATTGAATATTGGCTGGTCTGGTGATAGTGGTGCTCTTGACGGAGAAAGTATTTTATATCCTCATCTCTCTTGGGAGGAAAACAAAAGTAAGAGGTTAATGCTCCTTTTGCCTTATGAAGGCCTCCGGCCAAAACAAGAATTCGGATCATGATCATGATTGAGAGGAGTAGCAGCCGTTTTCTCAAAACAAAAGAAACAGAATGAAACTTGGAAAACGAAGCCAAATGCACTTCCCATTAGGCGAAATGTGTAGTAAGTAATACTTACGTGTAGGAATTTACTTTTTTTCATGTAAAACGGCTGTAAAAAAGGAGAAAGCTTCATCATATCATGGTGATGAAGCTACTTATTACACATGCTCTTTCCCACCATTTGAGAGAAGGATGAGCCTTTTCTCTCTTCCTTTCACTGTAATAATAGGCAATGTTTACGGGAAAAGGAAGACTTTTATGTGGAAAAAAGTAGCAGCGTGTTCACGTTCCCCCGGAAAAGGCTTTGTTATTGCGTGAGCTAAGGAAGGACTCTGTTTGCTTCTTCTCTTTGCCTAGAACTCTGAGCTTTCTCACTTTCTCCGACCTACTACTTACACGCTATTCATAAGGATATCTCTATGCATTAATATCCTCTGTTTTTTTGCACTAGACTAGGTAGGTGAGTGAGTAGTATTTTTTTGGGATTTTCGATCGTTAAAGCTGTGTGTGTATGTGTGAGTGTGTGTGCTTCCGAGATTATGTGAAAAGATTTAAATTCATGGTTGTTACACGGAAGAGGATTTGCATGTTTGATGCTTTTGCAAGAACCACAAGTTTAATGAGCATATTTATTTAGTTCGACAGCTTGATCATTTTTTTGGGAGTCTTCAGTATTATGATGATGGGGTGGAGGTGGAGCGCGAGTGATATCCTTAGTGCGAAAAGTGGGTTACTGCTTACTACAACTCCACGCAAACGGTGTAGGTACCTAGTTCGCATCTTGTCTCTTTTTTGGGGTCCAACGATTTGCATATAAAATAATGGAAATGTCGACGTGGGAAAATGTATTGACCTTAATTCCTCCTATCATTGAAATTGGAAAAGGTGAAATGTAGAAAAATTTCTCGACAAACTTTAATTTTGTCTATTTTATTGTTCTTCTAGATTCGCTGGTGGAATGGTAACAAACCTGTGGGAACAAATGGGGCGAGTGGTATAACTTCGGGTTTTGTAGTCTCCGAATCCTTCCGCTGGGAATTTAATAGTAGTGAAGGCGGCGGCAGCACTCGCTTAAAACCAACATCGGCCAAATTCCCGCGGAACTTTACCTCTGACCGAGGAGTCGGCTTGAAGACATCCAGTCTGATGGTGATACGAACAACTCCTCGTGATGCGGGCATGTACACCTGCAAAGCGGAGAGCCGTGCGGGATCTGCAACAGCCAATTTCACTATGACTGTGGTACAAAACAAGACGGAACATCTTACAGGTGAGGATTTACGCTAATTACGAAATATCGCCGTTGATAATAATGAAACTGTTTAGACATTGCCATATTCTCCGTTTCTTGAGCTCATTTTACCCGGGAATAAATGCGACAGAAATTACAAGGAAAAGTGCTCATTTCTTGTTCTGTCCTGTCTTATCTTCGCTTCCATTTTACTCCTCGGAAAGGCGTAGCAAGTATTACTTTTGCTCGTAAAATGGGACTCTGAATTAATGAGCATGTTTACAAAAAAATAAAATGAGGAGATTACAAAATACATTTTGCATATCTACCTACCTATGTACCTACACACATCTCATTGAAGACAACTGGTGTTGACGCTTTGCGACGAAATCTAAACTCAACTATGTTAAAGAAAGTTAAGTCAAATCACTTCACGGGCTACGCGCTGCAACACACGGTAAGAATAAACCGTGTGAGTAACCGTCATTTGTTTTTTTTTGTATTTGGAGATGTTGAGGACAACGCACGGCATTTCATTAGAGCGGAAAGTCAGTCAGTTTTTGCAGTAGATAGCTATTATGAAAAGCTATTGTGTACAACAACCTTCCTAATTTCTTCCTTTTTTGTCTTCCGCGTAACACACTTTCACTGACTGAGAAGAAAAGAGAGAAAGTATACAGGAATGAGGAATATGCGTTTATCCGAAAGTGAGGAAAAGGGAAGGGGAGCTGGACTTTCTAATTCCATTAAAAATTATGTGGCAAACTGGCAGTTTGAGGGAATTCACCTAGTTTCCTCATACCAAACCAACCTGTGTAACAATTCAGTATGATGATGATGATGATCGTCATCGTCCTCATCCTCGCCTTGACAACAACACTATCATTTTCTAGAGATTTTTTGCCTTCTCGTCCTCATTTCTTCTGATTCCAAGGATCGGTTGGATGAGACAGACTGCGGGTTTGGTTTGGTGTGGTTTGGATGCATAGGTGACTTTTGAAATGCCCCTTATGATGATTAAAGCTATTCCAGTTGTTGCTGCTTAGTCTGAACAATTCTTAGAAATTGGATTAGTTTTTGAAATGCTGTGTTGAAGCTTATTGAAGAAATTCTCGAGAAATGCATCTAACTAATGAGGTGGTTGCGGTTGTTGGGCGGTTGCGGATTAAAAACTGCGAAGATGCATTATGTCATGCTTCTCTTTTCTCCGGGCAAAACCACCATTTTCCCTGATTGTGGAAAGGGAAAAGGGAGGAGAGGACGACGAGTAGTGATACATTTTGTGCATCCTATCACCATCATCATGATCATGAGCGTCATCGTCGTGACCGACGCGAAAGGTCGCCGCACTCGCTTGACTGAGGTATTCTCGAAAAAAACATGATTGTAACTGCTTATGTACCTACATACGTATGTAAGTTTAGTTCTAGTTTTTACGAGGTAAACTGGTAAAATTGCACTTGGAGAATTGCAAGAATGATTTAAAAAGATCATTTTGAGCGCTTCCTGCCACAGAAAATATTCTGGCTAACTTCAAGTTTATTCCTTCGCCAATACCTATTTGCACTTTTTTCTCGGTGTCCTTAAACGCACGTTCAACTCTTTTAAAAGAGGAGAAGAAAACGATGCTGATGATGAGGATGGCGATATGATGTTGGCAGTGAAAGTGGTGTGGCAGGAGTGGCAGTAAGCACAGCAACAATTTCATATTTTACATGTCCCTTTTTTGGTCGGAGAAAACAAGTCCCATGAGCTGGATCATCTCACTACACTTTTTTTCTAGAAGTTTCTCCGGGAACAAGGAACGGAACAGCTTACAATATGTTCCTCCAAAAGAGTAGAGACAATTTTTTTAGTGTTTTCCACATGATGCGGCGACCATAAAAAAGGACGAGTTAAAACAGGAGTACAGATACTCTGTCACTTTTTTTCTCCTAAGCTCATGAATATTTTAGAGACAATGAAGATATTATAGGAAGCAAAAAAAGGACCGAGGATAAGGGGAATAAAGAGATGTAGGAAATGAGAGAGTATTTTTTACGAGAAATTTAATATGACACATGGGGACATAGTCTAATGTCGGTAATCAAGTAAATAGTTTAAACAGCCCTGTGCTCTGTCTCCTGCGTCGTTTAACTTTTGCACACTTTTTATTCCCTCCCATTAGCCAGAGAAAAAGCGTCTTATTACCTGCAAAGGACAGGTGATAGGTATGATATCACGATGCTGGAGCTTGGCTGAACTCAAATCCGTCTGCAAGAGAAAAAGGAACCATACACATGCTTCGTCCTCGTCCCCATCTATTTAATAAATGAACAATGCAATGCAACTTCAAAGACGCTTTCTATAAATAAACATTACGCTTTCGAGAGTAAAAAGAATCTTTCAGCAAACCCGAACCTATAGTGTGTACAGAATTATGGGAATCAGTGCCACTCAAATGTTTCAGTACGACTTCACATGTGTACCAAAAAATATTCTAAAACCGAAAACGTCGTTTTCAGCAGACTTTTTAGGTAGAAAAGAAATAGATTTATAACAAACTTCCTTAAATTCAAGTTATTCAAGAGAAAGATCGAAAAAAATCATCGTGCTTGGCCTCATTGCCAATAAAACCAAACATCAGAAACCAAACCAAAAAAAATCGGGGTTTCAAAAATTCATTTTACATTTGAAAGTTCCAATTGCATTTATTACATCCGAAAGTACGCCGGGCGTCGAATTCGTCTAGAAACGATAGGATATACCTGCGGTAGTAATGCTTTTGTTGAATGGATTCCAGTAAGTACGGGGATTACAAGGCAATTGACAATATCATAATAATAAAGATGATAATGATAGCTGTAGTTTCAGGTGATTCTATCCATTTTGTTTGGTACAATGAACGTATTATTATAGCTTTGTGTCCAGTCTATTCCGACCCAACAGCTTTAGATTTGCGTTGAATGGAGAAGTCACAGTTTCAAATATCGTTTGGACTGAAAAAAATGGTTTTCAAGCTAACCACCCCCGCGTTCACTGCATAGCTTAATGCTATGCAATTTGGACGAGGAAGGTCGTTGAATCCATTCAGAGAAGGAATATAAACCAGCTATTTTTTCCCTTCCAGCTTTTGTGATAGGTATTTAGGTCTGAACTGAACTCAATGCAACGTCTCGTAAAAATGTGTTTGTTATTTAGTTTTTTTTCTGGGGTGTAATGTTTATTCAAGGCATTTTCTATTACAACTTTCCTCAGGAAAACGATAAAAAAAAGAGCTGAAGAAAGTGCAGTTGTAAAAGAAAAGCTGAGGCGAGGCAGTGTGAAATGAAGGAAAATACGGATAGTAAAAAACGGGAAATGTTTTCATTTTTTACTAACCTGAAGTCTAGCAAAAAAAAACTACTACTGCTGTATGAAGGAAGATGATCAATGATGGTTTTTGACGAATTATATAGCGTCTTGTGCAATTTGGAAGGAAAAACTTTGAAACTCATGAATAGGAGGATCATAAATACATTTCAGTTTTGACGTTTTATTTCATACTAGAAAAATTGGCCAGTGGCGATAAATCTACCATCGACGTTTGTAAACGATATTTGAGTCTCACAGTTTTTCGGAAACGCATAAATGTTTACGCTCGCCGTTTTTCCATAATGAGGCTGAGAGTGAAAAAAAACTGTTCGAACATGTACAAAAAATAAACTGCAATAACATGTTTTTTTGGGAGAATAAATAAGAAATAATGTTTTTTCCTCCAAAGAGGCATTAAAAGTGCTAAGTAACAAACATAACGTGCATATGATTTTCACCAAAAAAAGGTTGAATAATTTCCCTGTTCAAGTTTTTCTACTTTCTCTACCTTTCTTATTATTACGAAATACACTTGAGGTCATATATACACATTGTTATACCCACACATGGAAGAAAATAAATATGTAGTGTTCCATTACTCCTCTTATTGCAGTAGTGTTTTTTTGTTTGTTTGTGCTGAGCTTACCAATTTTCTTTACACTGGAGAAAGTATCTATTTTGAAGCAGGGAGTTGAGCAACACTCCACTTACTACTTATTTTCCCGAGATAAAAAATACCCTTGAAAAAGAAAGTAGAGGGGAGGAGACTAGGAAATCATGAAAGAGCTTAAAATTCCATTTCTGGAGGACTGAACATTTTGAGCATTTTACAATTTCTCGAGGAACAGAGAGGGGGATTGCACTGCACCTTGCATTCTTCTTATCCATCTACTAAAGATGATGTGATGATGACAATGGAATGGTCCACAGGAATAAAAGGTATGGGATCTAAGAATAGATGGGTGAGGGAACACGCGTTATAGTTATGTGCGATTACCTTATACTATGTACTACTCCCATTAGGCGTAATTCCATCTCTCCCTCCAACTACTTACTACATATTTGTATTTAAAGATTATTTTGTGGAAGTTGGCTGTTCAACAACCGAATAATACATTGCGATAAGAATAGGCTCTGAGAGAGGGAGAAAGTAGCCATTTTTCCGCAAATGTATGTTGACGCGAACAATTTTCAGGAGTAAGCAGGCAAGTCATTTCCGTCGAGTAAAGTATCGTCCAAAAGTTGTTGTTTTGTTGGATCTAGAAAATAAGGAAGTGTAAAGGAACAATATTGCATTTTAGAGGAAGAGGAGAGGAGATGGCTGTGTTTAAAACAAAGTCGCGTACTTATGTTCCAGTAGAGGTACTCTGCTTACTTTCTCCCTCCTCATGATCGTGTAGTAGTAATAATAACAAGTGAGCATGAAACACGTAATGTGCTTCTGGTTATTCTCAGTGACTGAAACATGTACTTATTAAGTAGTAGCTTGCATGCACTTCCTCTTCCTTGAGAAAATAGAAAGTGAGGAGAAACAAATCTGGATCTCTTGATATGGTACGTACTTTCTTCGTCTTCCTTTTACATCTTATTCTTTTCCTGAATGCAAGAGACCATGGTGCATTTCATGAATGATATTGCCTTAAAAGCTCTCCCACTAGCTGTTGCCATGGCATGCCCTTGGTCTGCCTGAGAGGTAATGTCTTTAAATATAAAAGTCATTTTTCCCCTACGTCTTCAGCAAAACTTTTTACTCACTTGGCTTTGGCATCATCAGGGTGGAATGGACTCAAAAAAACTGAATGATAGCTAAACGCATTCATTGCTCGGTAATTAGCTTCTAATGCGGCGTATGAAAAGTAAGTAAGTAATGTAGGTACCTTATGCACATACATAAAAAAATTATTAAATGTTTTAAAGCGTTACATTAAAAATGCCCTCCTCATCCTCATCCTTGCGAAAACTTTCTTCCCTTGCTCAATCCATTTAACTCTAGTTTGTTTCACCCTGACGACGTGGCTCTGCCCAGGCTTTAGGCTTAGGTTTAAGTTTGGTCTGGAAGAAAGAGGAAAAAATATATATTTGCGAAAAGTTTTTTTCTTCGACCTTTTCGATCCCTTGCTAGTATGTTATGTAGCTAGATCTAGACTAAAGTTGGAGATTGGCTTTAGTAAGAGTTGAGTTGAGGGAGATGAGATGATGCTAATGCCATGCCTTGCCACGCCAGTTTTTTCCCCTTCCTCATCGTGATTAACGCATGAAATATGAGCACTTCACTTGGAAACTCCAGATTATAAACGTAATGTGATCATATATAGCGAGCTAAAAAGGAGAAGAGTTTGAATAGCAGTTTTTTTTCCTCGCAGCTGCCTTCAGACAAAGGATAAGTGTATGTAAAGTGGTACACTCATTTTTATTAGATTATTTACGCACTTTTGATACGATACTTTTTGGTGAAGTTTTCTACCAATTTTACCAGAGAAGAAGAGTGAGAAAAGGAAAGGAAAGAGGAAGCGGATGAAAAACATTGCTGACTCCTACTGCATTGTATATAGGGTGATGATATGCGTCTTAACCAGGAAAGATTTTTTTCCTCCGATAGGATTTCCCTTTTTTCCAAGGAAACGACTACCGACTAATTCCTATTATTCATTCACAAAGGCAAAATAGAAGATACGGTTAAAACAAAGGGGGAAATTTTCAAATTCTTTTTGGCTGAACTTATTCCATCCGAAATCCGAA
>JAHZNI010001121.1:0-10708 GCA_027744415.1 Seira ritae
TTAACTGACATTCGTTAATTTAAATTATGTTTTATTTTACTAATGTCATATGTAGGAACTGAATTCGATTTTTAATCTTCCTTTTATTCAGAACTCGCAAGGAGCTTTGCAGAGCATAAACTCGTCTAGAATTACGGTGGATCCTGAAGGAAAGCTCTGGTTTTCTAATATCACTCGAGCTGACAAAAGTTCCGAATTTCTGTATGCTTGTGCAGCCTACTCTCGTTTCAGGTACTCATAATTGTTTCAAATGCAAATGAATGACGCAAGCAAATACCATTTATGCCTCTATTACTCTATTTTGATCTTGATCTTACAGGAACGAATACAAACTAGGAAACCGTGTCTATTTGAGTGTGGCCCCAACGAGTAGTTCAGCTACTTTGAACAAGCACTTCCCGACAACTCAATATGCCTCCAAGAGAAACACAGTTGCAATTCGAGGAAGCACGGTGCAGTTATGGTGTATTGTTGGCGGAACGTAAGGAATATTAAAAAGTTTATTGCTTATTGCTCAATAAAAATCTTTCGATAACGTTTACAGCGCCTATATAATTTGACCTCGTTTGTGTGCTTTTAATTTTCTCTAGGCCACTTCCGGAAATTAAATGGTCCAAGAAAGGAGACAGGCTTCCGTATGACCGACTGGAGTATGATAACTACGGCAAAACATTGAAAATCAAGGATGTCGACTTTAGTGATGAAGGCGCATACGATTGTGATGCTACAAACGGTGTTGGCACTCCTGTCTCTTATTCAATCCAGCTGTCTGTTTACGGTGAGTTACGCTATTATTATCTTGGCTATTATTATGCGCGTTGTTTGATAATTTTATTGCGCGTTGTTATTGTCGTCTGTTATTAAATTCTCGTGTTTCATTTCAATAATTAGCTGCACCATATTTCACTGTGGAACCTGAAATTCAAAATGCTGCTGAAGGCGAAACTGTTGAGTTCAGATGTGAAGCTAGTGGCAAGCCAGCCCCCGAAATCAAATGGATTCATAATGGAAAGCCTCTTGAGGAAGCGGAAGATAATCCTAGAAGGAAGGTGTTAGGAAACAGAATCTTGATAGAGAATATTAAAAAGGCAGATACGGGTATGAATGGCTTTCCTCCTAAACTTAACAGAAAAATATTATTTGTTGAGCACAACAAAGCATATTGCGGAACAAAGGACAAAATAATTATGTAACCTTTTGCTTTTGTAGGTAATTATGGTTGTAACGCAACAAACTCTTTCGGATACGTGTACAAAGACGTCTACGTCAACGTTTTAGCACTGCCAGCTGAAATTACAGAGAAACCCAGAGATGTTGTGACTACTGTAAGTAGCCTTTTTATTAAAATACTATAATGCTACTCCTACAAGAAAGAAAACAATTGAGACGGAAAATTTTTATTTGTAGGACGGAAAATCGGTCACGCTCACATGTCGAGTTTTTGGAGCCCCTAGGCCGTTAGTTCGTTGGCTAAAGAATAACCAAGAATTGACTGGAGGTCGTTACAAGGTTTTGGACAATGGTGATCTTGAAATTCGAGACGTTCGATTTGCTGATGCTGGAGAGTATTTGTGCGACGCAAGAAATAAGTTTGGCAACGACAGCGCTGGAGGAACTTTAGTTGTTAAAGGTATTTTCATTTTGTACATCGTTGTGGACATTACGCGTTTTCTTTCTTTTTATTATCTCATATACTACTATGTAGCACAAAATAACTTTTCCATTTTACTCAAATAGAGCATACGAAAATTGTGGATAAACCCGAGGATTACGAAGTTGCTGCTGGAACAACAGCTACATTCCGTTGTAGTGCTGTCAAAGATCCCACCCTTACGTTGACCATTGATTGGTTGAGTGATGGCGAACTGATTGATTTTGACACGGAACCACGTTACGTTAAGCTCCAGGATAATTCCCTTACTATAGATAAAACGACTGAGTTGGATTCGGGGGTAAGAATCTAAAAACATGGAAAGATTGATGTTGTTTAATATAGGACAAATCATAATCTTCTGACTTTTTATTGTTTAGGTATATACATGTGTCGCTCGGACAGAATATGATAATGCAACTGCTGAAGCAACGTTGACGGTCCAAGATGTTCCCAATATGCCAGAACTTTTGTCAGTTGACTGTGGTAGGAGGACTGCTACCACAAGATGGAGGCCTATGGGAGATAATCGATCGCCAATTCTTTACTACACGATTCAGTACAACACTAGTTTCACTCCCGACACATGGGAAGTCGCTTACAGAGATGTCCCAGCCACAGAAACTAGTTACACGGTAATGATATATTTGAGTACTTATGTTTTGTTTCTCGTCTTGTCTTTGAAATGATGGTATTTGTACTTATTTTTCGTCATCTGATTTTAATGAATGACAAGTATTACTGCTGATAAATCTATAATTAATAGCAAAAACTGCTTGTAGGAATTCGGTTGAAATTGAAGTTTACATTATTCTTTGTATTTTATTTCCAGTGGAAACCAGACGACAGCTCTAGTCCTTGGAATATTGAAGAGATAACGGATTGGAGGCAAAGCCAACTTGTGATAGAAAACCAGCCAACCTATAGACCTTACAAAATTCGAGTTCGAGCAATGAACGAAGTTGGAGAGGCGAATGTGTCTGCAAATGATGTAACAGGATATTCGGGAATGGCAGAACCTACGGAAGCTCCTGCAAACTTTACATTGCTCGATAAACTCGACGCGCGAACTGCGATATTCTCGTGGAGCCCTGTTAATCCTTCTAACATTCGTGGAAAGTTTGAAGGATACAAGGTTCAAACATGGACGGACAACGATGGAGATGATGATAGAAGGGAGATACTGATTAAGAACGATGCTAATGAGGCTGTAGTTGATAAGCTCATCCCATTTTCGAAGAACTACGTTGTCGTCCTGGCTTACAACACCGATTACAATGGACCTCCCAGTCGTGTGATTGAGGTAATGACTGAAGAGGGAACCCCGGGACCAGTCGAGTCTTTCGATGCTTATCCTTTGGGAGCTAGTGCTTTGTACCTTGTGTGGCGCAAACCAGAACAGCCCAATGGAATCTTGACTGGTTATAGGATTTCTTATCAAAAAGTGATGGGAACTGAAGTCGGTACATTAATGGAACGTGAGCCACCAATTATGGACCCTGAAACGACAGATGCCAAGTTGGCTGGTCTGGAGGCTGGAACCAAGTACAGAATCCACATCAAGGCCACTACATCCAAAGGACAAGGGGAAGAGTAAGTCAAATTGAATTGAAATTGAAATTACACATGTGGTATCAATTGTCAATTATGTATAAGAATTATTTATGAAAGAATTTTTCTTCTTTAGTAACTTCATCGAAAGAAGTACTGAGGCAAGGGGCCTTGTTGGTCATCTCAATAAACCTAAGTTTACCTGGGCTCAAGTAACAACTGAAAGTAACGGAGCAGCTGCGATCCTCGTCAAGTGGGTACCAAACAAAGAAGGAACTGGCAGAGCAGGATCTCACTTTTTCGTGCAATATAAGTAAGTCCGGATTCGACTGTCCTTGTAAATTGTATGTATTTGCTGATCTTCTAACCCCATCTCTTTAATTTCGAATTTGTAGACGATACGGTGACACCAAGTTTGAGAAAACTGAACCAGAATTCTATAATTTGAACACGACAGTTCGTGGATTAGAGCCTGGTCAAACTTACGTTTTCAGGGTTGTGTCAGTGGATGGCGATGAAAATAAAATGTCAGATCCAGAGGAAATCTACACTTATCCAAGTGGTAAGATTCATTGATTCTTAATTCGAATGCTCAATTATTCCTAACATTCATGAATGATGGCTGATGATTTGTTTAGATGGGCCCGTCGTTCAAGCTAAGCCTGGAAGTGGGACCACGGGCTGGTTTATTGGTTTAATTGTCGCGATAGCCTTCCTAGTCCTGGTCCTGATTTTAATCTGTATTGTGAAGAGAAATCGGGGAGGAAAGTATGCCGTGTATGAGCGAGAAATCGCTCATGGTCATTTAGACTATGCTGAAGGGGGCTTCCGAGAATATTCTCAACCGTAAGTGGGAGGCGAAAACATTTTTCGTATCATGAAACATCCTGCTTAATATAAAACAAATTCCATTTAATGATGACTGATGATTTTTCAGTGTTGAGGAAAGATCAGGTAGAATGTCGATGGGAAGTGATTTCAAACCGCCCCAAGAATCCGATACGGACTCGATGGGAGACTACGGTGATGAAGGTAGGGATGAAGGTTGTAATATCACACATGAAGTTTACAAAATTATTGAATAATCTCTTTCAAATTATCATTTGTATTGAAACAACTTTGTTTTGTTTACAGCTAAATTCGCAGAAGACGGTTCCTTTATTGGACAGTACGGAGCAAAGAAGAAGCCAGATCCTAATCTTCCCTCTCCTATGGCCACGTTCGTATAAGGCGTTGCTTCTCATCTTGAAATTATATAATTGACGTCCAAACCACAACAGTTGAAATGCGATACATTATATATCAAAACATTAGAAGTAGGAGTGGCAATAAGCCTCAGACCTTTGGAACTTTTGTTGCAGCAAATTATAATTTATTATATTTTTAATTTGTTAGCTTAAATAAGCTAGAATATAAATATCCAGTGTTTTTATCAATTACGGATGAGTGAAAGGATAAATGATTTAGGTTAATCCTTTGCCCAAAAGTGCGCGAGTATATATGAAACTGCTGTATGTATTTATTCAGACGACAGCTTTTTATGCTTTCATTTATTGTTTGTAGAATCTCCGCTACACTTCTTATATTTTTAATTCAGTTTTTACTATAACTGGTAGAGTAAGAGATATTATGTAAGTGCGGCTAAGCATCATCTCAATCTCACTTCCTCTTTTTTGTGTTCGAAACTATAGATGAAGTTCCATTGGGCACAATAGAGACTTCTGAATTTTATATTCTCAACAAAAACTAGTGCAGTATTCATGATTCAAACGACATTCTCTTATTTGTTTCTTTAAGTTCTCTTTTAGTCTTTTATGCTTTAAAAGTAAAATTGACTGTATCTCGGTGATCCAATGGTGTTCAAGTATCATTAATTACTTTCTAAAAGGTAATAGGTCTTTTTGTTTATTTTATGATGTGCCTTCTCTTAAGTTATTCTTTTTATAAAGTATACCAAGGACTTGCCAATACTGGGCATGAACTAAGCAGGACCTAAGAATTCCATTAAATTGAAATAGACTCATTGTCGTTGTCAGCAACTGGTTAGTGAAAGGACGAAAGAAAAACTTATCTGAAATGACTGGAAATGACAGAACAATGGTTAGAATGTATCGTTATTATTTTGACTTGGAGGAGGTAAAAATTTTAAACTACGACGAAAATATTTAGGTGCTTAGGCCATCATGTTACTTAAGGTATACACTTATAAACGTACTAATTTACGTAGGTAGCTAAAATTATTACAAATGTTGATATAATGTTTATTAGGTTAAGTACAAGTACATAAGAATTGCCAAAGGAGCTGTCCATTTTTGTGGCTTGGAAAAGTTGAAGTTTAACGTGGTCGATACCTGTCGTAGAAGTAAAGAAATACTTTATTTGTAAGTAGGTAAAATCAAGAGAAGGTAGCTTTCGGTGTAACTTTCTTTATTTTCATAAGTATCAAATACAAAAATGTTTGTAAATACTTTTAAAAGTAGACAGTTTAAGTTGTCTTTATTTTTAGAAAGGAGATGCAATGTCGGTGACCTACATATTTATATGTAGATTGCAGCTTTATCAATGATTTATTTTTTGTAAAACTTACGTACAATAGGTAGGAAAACTAATTCTATTGTCTTACAAGATTAGTTTAAAAGGAATTATTGTTTTGATGAATTAAAAAATATTAAAGTGACTTACTTAAAATTCCAGCTTACAATTTTAATGAAATAAATTATAATTTATATATTTTATGAATGGGAGCATGACGAGAGTAAAAAATATAATGGTTGACTTCATGACAAGTACGTATTTGAGCGTTAACGGAGAATCTCTATTTTGAAAAATCCAACTAAAATTATTCTACGTAGCTCCTCTGTAGTGCATACGAGGATTGTAGTGTTTAAAACTTAAAGCCAACAACTCTTGACAAATTATTTAGTATGTATTTTTATTGAATCTCTCAAAGACGATGATTGTGAATGGATGAGTCTCTGCAAATGACAAGATATTTAAGGTATATACAATTTTCATAAGAGTGCCTATTCATCATTTTAATGCTAGACCAGAAAGGGATAATCAGATCCAATCCAGCTTATTTGACTCTGAATTTATTGTTGTAAAGTTATCATGGCCTTGATGCTAATGCACTGATTAACTCCTAATAAGAATACCAATGAGCAAATCATAATTATCGCCATTTAAAGGTTCATTCTCATTCTTGTAGGTCGTGCTTTTTATGGCGTAAATTATTTTCGAAAAGGGATGATTTGCATTGCTTCTTTATATACTGCCATTTCGAAACAATTTGCATTCAATAGTCAGCACTGGATCGGTTTTGTTAGTTTCTGAAGAGATTAAAGTGCTTTTATTTATGAACAAGCTAATATTAGGCAATACATATAATATTCTGTTTTCATTCATGTTTAATAAAGCGTTAAAGATGAAACTTGTTATTATTGTTGTTACAATTTAATCATCGATATGTACACTATAAAAGCCTCCAATCTTTGAAAGTATGTACATTAACTAAGGTTGTATACTTACTACATACACGGTTTGTAATATTTACTTCAAAGCAGTACCAAAACAATCCTACTATAATAAATGTGTGTGACATGTATCAAACTCGTCTGCTTTATATAGTAAAAATGATGAACTTATGAGAAAATACATGCATAAATAATAGTCTTAACGAAGAATTTTTTAGTTGTGAATTTGTTTGATGTACGCAAGTTAAATTTTTGTAAGCGAAAGGAATGGTGTGCACTGTGAGCAATGATTTTTTTATTTCGACTAAAGCATTATTATTAGTGTAATATGGAAAGGAACACTATATTGGAGAGAAAGAACGGAAATGAAATTGATAAAGCGGGGAATCTAACATTGTATTTGTAATTTACAAATGAATGAATAAAAAAAGAAAGAAAAAACGTAAATAATTAGTTCTTTAGTGGACATTTATTTCACTAGAATTCACCGAAGAGCGAGACATTGCAATGTCTGCAGGAGCTCTCTTGTGTGCCTTGTACTAGTTGGAGGATGACAAGGGAGTAAGTTGCAATTGCTGTTAT
Source organism: Seira ritae (assembly GCA_027744415.1). Classification (NCBI taxonomy): domain Eukaryota; kingdom Metazoa; phylum Arthropoda; class Collembola; order Entomobryomorpha; family Entomobryidae; genus Seira; species Seira ritae. The sequence goes on from JAHZNI010001121.1 coordinate 7,258, forward strand.
GACCTGTACGATTGGTAAGGCAGAAACAAATGAATTTCTTTTCAACGGGAACAATTTGCAGCATTTTACATTCAAATGAATTACCGATCCGAAAAAGCTATAGCTTAATGTAAAAAATCCCAACGCTTGAAACCCGACCGAATTTGTCTGTAAATCATGATGAATGTATACCAAGGCTTCGGTAGTCAATCTGTCTTTTGGCATGTTATTATCGTCCAGATCATTTGATGAGACGGATGTTTTTAATTCCAACNCAGATCATTTGATGAGACGGATGTTTTTAATTCCAACTCATTTATGAAAGATTCCTTCATGAGGTTTCCGAATTGTTTTGCCTAGATTAGATTGATAAATTGAAGGAATAAATGCGGATTTCATTGAGTGACGCATCTGGGATTTAATTGTTCCATAATTACACAATGGTGTACTTCCGCTGGAACAAGAAGTGAGAGGAAGAAAGGAGCAAAGCTAGCCATTAAAGAAACGGTATTCACTTGATTCTCTCTGGACTCCACTACGAAAGAAGTACTATTTAAGCATACGTACATCGTCTCCGCCAAAGTTCCACTGAGAACCAGAAGACCTTGAACCTTGTTGAAGTTTTCGAGAACTGAACAAAAGCTAATGTAGGCTTTAATGGCCTATAATAATAAATAACCACAAAGAAATATCTGTAGTGATTAAAAAATTTATCAATCTACCTAAATGTTAATAGCCTGGGAAATTCTATGACTTACACGAATTTTGCTTTCTCTGTTCAGTACCTTACCATGAACTTTACTGTTATAAATATCTTCCTCAAAGTTCTTATTGATTAATTTGATCGTTCGGCGAAACTGAAATCCCCAACATGACACTAATAAATCCAAATGCATAAAGCATATAGCACGCCACATATTTGTCAAAACATGAATTGTTCCCAAAAGGAGCATCATCGCAGTTGGTGCGCTACTATGGTCATATTCCGGAGAAATGTTCAGTGCCTTCAGCACATACATTCCCGCACTTTTGAAATGAGCGATGATTATATTTTGATTCTCTTCCCTCCTCGTATTTTCATAAATACGGAAGTTTGCATAAAAATTTTCGATGAAGGCTGTTACCAGAGCCAGTCCAACCAATGGCCAAACAATTGGAAACGATTTAATCTGAAAGAAAAAGAACCGAATATTCACAATGTCACAATGCGTGCAGTACTTGGTACGGTGTATGGGGAAAATAACCCTTTTTTTATGAAGCCCTGCTTGTTGAATTTTTAAATCGTATAACTGATTGAAAATATCCGTAACACGCTCCATTCTTGTCCATACCACATAAGTTAAGGAAATGCCCCAGAATGCATAACTGACATACGCGATTCTCATCATTAGTTTTAGAGTTCCATTATGAATTTCTTCTAATCCGTAGTTGATGATTGTGTTGATGGGAACGCAGAGATTGAAAAGAATACACAGAATCTATACAACAAGAGAAAGTTATTGCCGGAAAGGGTTAAATTGCTTTCACTATTTACTAGATCCGATATTGATGTTTACCTTTCGCATTCTGCTTCCTTTGATGCAAACGAACTGACATTTGCAACTGTCAAATGTAATTTTGTAAGGGCTTAAAAGTAGCCAATAGAAAATTTTGAATATTTTTTCTGCTTCAAATCCTGACACAAGTTTATTAAAGTTTGTTTCCTGATCTGGATTCCGATTCATCGATGTCAACTTTGAATTACGCTGCAAAATTTCCGAAGAAATACTGTCTTTAGTAGTCATCTTTGTCGCTAAAAATATTTCACAGTTTAAAGGAAATTGGTCGATAAAAGCGTTGGTTGACGAATGCTAGCTCGAGCACCGTTTTAATGAAGGCTTTCTTGTGTTACATTCATTCTCTAAACTCTGATACCATTGTATTTCATTTGAAACGGTCAGAAAATGAGAAAAGAAAAATTCGTTTTTAATTCGACAAGCAGTCATCAAACATTTTAGTATTTGTCCCTGGTACATTAATTAATAGGTGCACATTTAATTTTTTTCCCCTTTCTGTCATGTCATCATTCTTCAGAGTTAGTACATATAGATGCATGAAAACGAGACACGAGTAAGATAGTTTTCTCCTGCATAATACCGAGTTTTTTTTGCAGCGCTTGATATTGACATGCTGGGATGGGCTTTCACTTACGCTCCAATTAGATTAATTGGTGTGGAAAACTCAGGACTTGTTGTCTCTTGACTCATTATGTATTCCATGCATGTCTTTAGATCTTTGAACTCACCATTTTATTCTGCAAAGATTAGTACATACCAACTGTACACTAATTATTACTTTATGACTAAGACTTTGTCTATGAATGAGCTACTATTAAGATACTGATGCAACGTAGTTCCTAGATGAAACTGAAAATCGGAAACGCTATTTGATGGGACAGATTTTTGTAATGAGAATGATTCTTATGTTTGAATCTGCAATGCGCCGGTCATGAATATTACATAAAACAGTTGACACATAAATAAGACTATTATGTTTAAAACGCATCGAAAAGCGGTTGAATAAAAGATTTTTTTAAAATGAGAACTTCAATTACATTTGAATATAGTATTTTATGTATGCAATAAAGTATTCTGATTTCGTGACACATTCTTTTAAATTGCAGCATTAGTTGGACTCGAAACTCATTGTCATTGAAGGCATGTGTCATTTATTTATTACTTTACATTTACATAATACATATATGCATAAAATTTAACATAAGATGACTGAACAATAAAATTGGTATCTGTTGAGGACTGAATAAGCAACGAGACGTACTACAATGTTCCTTTCTAGTATTTTTTTCCAATTTATGAAGACGATAGTTGGAGCGCAATAACGGTATAAGTAAATATTCCGCTCACCATCTACATCATAGGTTATAACCTTGAGCATGTAATTAATGCAATCACATATTTTCTTTGATTACATTATTTTCTTAATGCTCACCGTTCCCACAAAGCCATAGGTTAAGGAGAAAAAATATCCGTGAAATGCTATGTCATCATTGGATAAGTCGTTGTAGACAATAGCAAGTCCACGGTCTATTTCCCTTCGTATTTCTGCCGCGCTAATGCTTTCACCGTCCTGCTCAGGCTTGTCAATAGTGCCATTGTTTGCACAATAATGGGCTTGGCTTTCAATTCTCTGATCCTGTCGACTTATAAATTTGGATTTCAGCACAGAAGCGAATTTGTGAGCCTTTGTTAGAATAATAAAATATAAACAACAAAGACATCAATAAATATTTAGTATAAATTGACAAAGAACAAACTTTATAATTTATTTGTGCCGATGATAGAATTCCGACGGCAAAGGGAGTTGCTGCAACCATTGTCGTGATAAGACTCTGCATTACATTGATCCCTTTACTCGTAATAATTATTGAAGCCGCTTGTGAAGAGATGTATGAAGTTTCGTTGATCACAAACGA
>JAHZNI010001122.1:0-23307 GCA_027744415.1 Seira ritae
TCAAGAACATTATATTTTGCTCCTGTATAAGCTCCCTGGAAAAAACAGAAATTGTAAATGTCTTCAAGAAGAAGACAAAAAGTGCTGTGAAGAAAGAACAAAACACATATGGTGCGTACTAGATCTGTTGCTCCTTCTTCGTCGCATCTCATCATCATCATGGACCCATATTGATTGCAACAACACATCTTTCGAGAGAATTGTTCAAGTTCCAAAAAACTTTTATTTTTTGCCATCTGCTCTCACCTTTTCTTTATCTTCGGCACTACTTCTTCTTATGTTTTCCACACATCTTTCCCTTAATCAAGAACCAATATAGGTTGCACAAAAAAAGACTCCTCCATTTTCTGGAAGTGAGAAAAGGAGCTTAGTTTTTTTGCGTTAAAAAATAAGATGCTTCTGTTATTTTCTCACGGATTAGGAAAGAAAAAAGTCAAGAAGGCATCATCATCATTTTCTCTATATCTTTCTGACAGGTAACGTACTTTGTTCTTCAAACAATAACAGCTGGACCTTTTGTCAAAAAAGTAGACTTTTTTATAGTTCGGCTACTACTACCAGAGTCAGTGCCACTCCAATCCAAGAAAATTAAAGTGTTCTAAGAACAGACAAAAGATCAGAGTTTTTTTGAAAGGGGTTTCTGGAGAAAACAATTTATTAGCACTGACAGTTGATTAGGTTTGAACAAGCAGGGGTACTCGGAAAAAAGGTACAAGATGATCACAAGGTACATAGTAATATTACATACAAAAAAACCAATTTGCAATAATACAATATTTTTTTTCGCAAAATGAAAATGAAAAGAAGAGGGATTTAATTTTGCTAATGTAGAACCACCTCCAAAAAATCCATTCAGTCAGGTTGAGTGAGGTAGACAAGAACGTGCAAATATATTGAAAAGAATAGATCAGGTTGAGCTGAGACCCTGCCTCTGCCTCTTTTCTCTGCATTTATTCATCGCACGTGTGATTAGCTCATCAAAACAATGCGTATATTATCTATCAGTTCGATTAGTGGAGGTACATACATCTTCTTATCGACTGACTACTATGTACTCGAACAACATTCATGTTCACCTTAATTACGAGAAAATAACATGAAAAAACATGAAGTCCCTTTTATCCGGAATTTCAACTCTAAAAAACCTGTAGAATTCTCTTATTTTCCATCATTTCCAATAAAAACTCAATCAGCAGCACTAGCACACCCTTCTCAAATCCATTCCACAATAAATTCGATACCTTTAAAGATGAATAATAATAAAAAATCTATGCATATTAACAACTTTCCTCCTCATCATCATCATCATATCATACACCGCGCCGTGATCTTCAATCCCTCGTTCTCTTGAAAAGAAGTGAAAAAGGATTCCAAACAACTCACGAACATGTTATTCTTTTCCCCAAAAAAATTTACCTGTGCACTTACTCATTCACACCGAGAAAAAAAATTTAATCGATGTATCATGATACGAGATTTACCCTTGACTGCACTGCACACTGCACAGTAAAGCTCCCCTTTATACAACTTAACTGTCATTGAGAAATCACGAATATTTTTATTCCTCCACCTGAGCCCAAATTAACCCAAAATAATATATCATGGATTTTAGGGGTAGTAGCAATAAGGAATCCAGTTTTTTATGAAAAAGTCCTACATTCCTATCAGATGACTCAAAAGATCATAAAATGATGAGCACATTAGTTAGTAGTGGTGGTGTGGTGGCTTCTTGTAAATCGCATTTAATTACACCTCAAATATCACATATCCGTTTTTGGCTCATGAAAATATAAAGCTCCTTAACCTTAATAAGCGCGCATATGATAAATCTCTCACAGTTCAGGTCACACGCATTAAGCACAAGCTTACACACCTATCCTATCCATCCCCAATCCATCTCAAATCACTCGCGAAAACTAACGTCATGTATTAATCTAATTACCGTTTTGTTTTATGGACCTCAAAAAAGGATAATTTAGTACATCGCCGTTGTCGTCATCATCAAATTTTTAACACGTTAGATAACTGAACATGACTTTTTCATTTAGAACTCTTCTAAACCTAATCATTTTTTTCAACTTCCTCCTAATAAAAAAATATCATTCTCCCATATAATATTTCAAAAGCCCACTTGAAAAGTCTTTTTTCCCAAGAGACACTACTTCAAAATCGCAATCCTCAAATTATATGAGGCTTGAACCAGGTACCATCACCAAAAATATATAAAACTTTATTGCTTTTTTTCTTTTCCAACCCGAGAAAAAATATAAAGCAATATGCAAAAAGGCAGTCTCAGTCAGTGATGATGACAAGGAGCATCGTGGAAAAAAACCACATCCTCTCTTATAATTCGCAAAACTGTGCAGGAGCAGCAGTAAGTGAGGGGATTCCTCTTCACTGATAACAACAATGAGGAGACTGTTAAGATGATGATGATGACGGTTCAATGAACACGTATCAGTTTTTTTTTCTCCCAAAAATATAATAAGGATAATATTTTTGTGCTATAAACTCCTCTAGCAAAAAAAAAATTCCTAACGATGCATTACAGCATTAAAGTGGGCTGCAAAAAAGGAACGACGAAAATAAAACGGTCCATGAAGTACCATGATTATCGATCCCTTTCAGAACTACAACAGCCATTGCCATTATAATATAGCATTCGATATGTAATATGTACATAATTTTTAAGGGATCACATCGCTCATGCATTTTGAAACATAAAAAATTTATATTACGATTGAGATTGATTGAGTTGCACTTGTTTTCTCTCCTCCTGCACCAACCAAGAATAAAGCGATACAATTAAAACATTTTCATTCATTCAAAAGGAGCAGAGATGAGCAGCAATATATATGACTCTTTAAGGCGTACAGGTACATGCCATTCAGTATCTTTCTCTTTTTATTATATGCACATCATTTTTTAATCACTTCGAGTTAAGATGCACCTCGGCTCGGCTCCTAAACCACCACCACCATACCATACTACTACCACACCACCGGTTTTCAAAAGCGTGGCATTTTTCCCCTTAATCACATACCTAAAAAATAATAAGATTTTCTCTCGTCGAGAAAGAAATTCTTACGATTGTTCTTCTGAGAGCGCACACAACTGTTGCTGTTTTTGTACCATCACCATCATCTCTCAGTTCGTGTAAAGTGCATATTTACCTCCCGGTATTATAAGATCGTTGCTGATGCTTCTGCTGTGGCTGGCTGCATGATGATGATCTTTTTTTATTGTGTGTCCACCAGACCATGAATCAATATGAACGCATAATCATCATTACACTCGACTACTCGATTTTTTAACGAAAACCCCGAAAAAATCTACATCAGAAGAATGAATGAAGCAACTGCAGCAGCAGCATTCCTCCTGATATTATTATCTTTGGCATTCTGAACAGTCGTAAAAAAAGAAGAGAAATAGGTTGTTCTGAATCCCGTCGGGACTTTCCTCTTTCGAATTCGAATATAATCTTCTTGAGGCAACAGCGAAGAAAGAAGTGAGCAGCAGCAATGAGGGAGTACTACATACTCTGGAAAATATGATGATGATATGATGGTAGTGGTGATCATGATGAATTGATGATGATATCACTGATCCGTGAATTTCTCATTCATCCTTCATGACTATATTTAGACATGTGGGGGCAGCAGTAAGCTCATCATCATATCATCAATGGCACAATTCTTTAAACTGCTTTTTACCGATTTTAATGATCATTTTTTTCTGAACAATGAGCTTCAATATGTTGATGACATGTCTGATGCATTGCGTGGGGTGCAGCAGAAGAAGAAACACATGGGCTTGATAGAATAGTGGCGGTGGTAGTGTGGTGCCAGTTGAGCAGATTCTCACAGAATCATGGTGGTATGTACAGTGGTGATCACCAACCACGCCGGGTTCTTCAGAAGAGAGTACCGATTCGAAGCGGTGAATTTTTTCCTTCGGTTTAGGAAAAAGTGAAAACCACAAATGTTTAAAAACAAAGTGCTTTTCTGTTCTTCTGAAACTTCAAAGAGAGAATTGGTTCTCTCTATTTTTTTGCGAAAAAAAGCGATTATACGTTTCAAACGAGAGGGGGTGATCCTCGAAATAAAGGCAAGAGGGAAAAAGCAATGCCGGCTTTAAGGCGAAATCAATGAATGAACGCAATTAATAAAAAATCATCTCTGTAGATGGATAGTAGATGATCATATTATAAAATCCTCGTTGTTCCCTGTGATGGTTCATTGCGCTTCGTTTCATCTCTCTCTCTTTTCATTTTCCCCGATGATTATTATTATGCATCTGTGTGCGGTGCGTATCATTTCAGACTTGAACTTGAACAAGATCAGAGCCAGAGAAGCCGCAGCAGTCGATAAAGCAGTAGAGTAGTTCTTTAAGATATTTTCTCTGCCTCTCTCTGACTCATTCGATATTCATAGGATATTTAAAAAGTCGAGGAAAGTGCTCACAAGACGCACATTACTGTCCAAACCAAATTCAGAAGTAAAAGCCACCAGATGCGAAAAAATGAAGAGAGAATTATGACAAGAGCTCTACCGGGGATTCGCACTTCATTAAAATGGTTAAAAAAATCCGAAGTCCAAATACGATTTCCATTAAAAATCCATACAACCTACTACCGACTCTTCAGGAATAAAACCTTTCAGCATCCATCTCATCTCTCTCAAAGGGATATGAACATTCGGAAAGGGGTCTGTCTATGAATCCTAAACTCAAACTTAGCAAATTGCCCTTCTCGATAATATAATGTCTATCCACTCCAAAAGAAAAAGTTGATTATTGGATCATAAAATTACTTCCGGGAATTTATGCAGCAAATTCGATTACCAAAACAATTTAATACCCAAGTTTGTTTCATTAAACGCGCCCCACAAACCACCCCTTTTTTGGTACGTGCCATTTCCCCAGAGTCCAGCGAACAATGGGCCTGATCAAAATAAATGTACTTCATATGTCAACCACTACAACAGATCGCTTTTCCTAAAATGGAAATATATTACTATATATTTGTTGGAAAGATGTGTCTGTCTGTTTGCTGCTCCTGGAGGATGTAAAAGGGGAAACCGATAGTTTTTAACCAAATGGCTCTATTTATCAGTTGAAATGATAAAAACCCCGACTGGAATGGAATGTAGACCACAAAAGTCCCGGAGCAGGAGCATTTTGATTCTGTTCGTCCCTCCTATTTCCTTCCATCAAGATTAAGCTCCCGAAGGAATTCCAGTAAGTTTCAGTTTTGACATCAAGCTATTAAAGTACATAAGAACAAATGCTAGGTTCTCTCTTCGATCAATAATAATATGCCTTTTCAATAATAAAATCCAGATTCCAGATATTTTTCTCCGAGGACGTTAGCATTTTAGATTCGAATAGGATTCCAAGAAATGAGATTAAAATACTCATTAAATTAGAACTCCGCCGCAGATGATAATAACAAGTTACAAAAGTTCCAAGCGGGCAAAGTCGAAAAAGTCTTTTGTAATGCAGTTAGGACACTACCTACACGAGTCAATAAGAAAACAGAACGGACAAGCGGACCTTCGACATTGATAAGATAAGTAATATGGAAATGAGTCGGCTAGTAGAATACTCCACAGAGAACCACTGAGCTTTTTCTCTGTCTCATTATTTGCATAAAATCTCCACTTGATCAGATCAATAAGCATCCCAATAAAACGCATTAAGATTAAAGCACCAATAAAGCACACACAACCCGTCACACATTTATAGTGGACAATGGCGGTAGGAGTTGTGTTGTGTGGTATATGGTCTGATCACATAACAGGAAATCTGGGTCAACCAAATATAAAAAAAATTGATAAGCAATCACGAATAATTTACAACGCATCAATCACCGCCAAACATGTCGAAATTACAAGGGAAAAAAGCATCAACCAAACCACATCCAACTAAAATTATTGAACCCTGTATGGAGAGATACGGTGACATGAAAATTAGCCCAACATCCGCAGAATTGTACCACCTCCACCGCAATCATAACAACAACGCACTTGCGCGCCACATTTGTCTACAACCTATGTATGTGGTGGTATGTTTTCTCCCCGGTCCAGTCCGGCAGTATCGATTTTCATTATAAAAATATAAATTATTATTATTTTGCATGCGGCTGCCATGTGCATCCTCCCTGCCAATGCCATAATATTCCCCCATCTTCCGCTTTTGATATAAAGCCCCACACACAACAACAAACATCACCACCACCATACCATACCAACCAACCACCACACCACCGGCCGGTTTTTATGGACGTATGGTTGATTTCATCAACAATTAATAGCGTCCAAAATAAATGAAAACAGAGTTCCATCCGCTTCCCTCTGAAGCCAAGCCACCAGGTTAATAAGGCAGCGTGCACGTTGCGTAGTTCTTCTGCTCCGGCACGCGACACAAGGGATTCATCATCATCGGCTTGGCACATGGCACAAGTCAACAATCAAGAGCATTTAGGGAAAAAACCGTAGTACATACTCCAATTTAAACAATCCTACACATGCTTCCTATTCTAGGACCTTCTTCCCTGAGCATATGTCTATGTGTGTAAAGGAATTAGAGCAAACGCAACAGCTTGCATACATACATATCCATCGTCGTCATTTTTTTCCTCATCAAATCGATCAATAGAGAAAAAAATCTGCCTTTTAATAAACTTCCAAAGGACATTTAAAAATGCAACTGGTGGCGTGGAGGAGAAAACAAACCTTGATTACTCAACCAGATTGAGTAGTGCGTACTACCATACCAGCCGGTTCAATTTTTTTTGCTCTCGTGCATTATTCTCAAGGCTACACCGCTTTTGACCTCATCCATTGCGAGTCCATATGCGGGACACTGAAGCTATTCCATTGAAACAAGGCATTTAAAAGGACCCTTGCACAAAATAAAAGGGAAACTTGATGATCTCTGTCATGGCACGGGCCAAAAAAAATCTGTCGGATTTTCAAGAAAATCTTGTGTACAGTTATGCGTCCATCCATAGGTATATATCAACAAGCTGCTGAGGTGCATTATGGGATAGTATACGCGTAAGGGACCTTTTTTCTGTGGAAAAAGGGACGCTTTTTTTCTCCTTCTTGACACATCTGCAGATTCACGCAGGGCGAAGATCAAACAAAGCTGGAAAACATCTGCCTCGAACTTTTCAATGGATGAAGAGAGATTTTCTGAAGGGATCATCGTGGATCTGATCTGTTGCTTCTACTACTTTTATACATATGCTGCACACCTTTATTGTGCACACTGCAAAGTCACATATCCAGATGCTCTGTAGTAAGGACTCTCTCTGGAAAGGTGAAAAAATATATTGTAGAGTTCATCAAAGCAAAAAGCACAGGACTCTTAACTTCATACATTGCATCTGGTTCTACTGTAGAAAACTTTTTAGCTTGTTGCTTCATGTCTTGTCTGTCTGTTCTTCTGTCCGATGAAAAAAAAAAGTTTTTAAAAAAGTGCAGCAGCAGCCGAAGAACTTGTAAATGGCTGTTGCTGTTGCAGTTGTTGCACCCAGAGAAGAGAGCACCAACAGACAAGTTTATTTGAGCTGTTTAATCGTAGATGTTGAGAGATACAAGACGAGAGGCTTCTGCTTTTTTCATAATTGCTATATATAGATGCATCGGTAATTGCGTTCACTATTTTTTTACATAACACCATTTTCATGTCTGGAAAAAAAGGTGAGGAGGGAGAGATGGAGAAGCGCGACTGTTGGTTGATAGTAAAAATATATTATGTAATGCAGCTACAGCATATGCAATGCAATGCATTTTCCATCATCAGCAGAGGGAAAAAAAGCTTTTTTTACGAGAAACTTCTTTCTCTCCACCATGACCCTATCCAATCCAATCCTCCATTTTTCCCTTCCAGCAATAACAACTAACACCCACTCTCCTTCGGTGGAAAATGGATATTGATATTGCGATAGCTCTCTTTTGCTTGATTGACACTTTTTGTTTTTTATCTCTCAATAATCCAATCTACGGTTTAAGGCTCATTATTTCGCCTTATTTGTTCCCTGGAGGAGAGAAAGGAACAAGAGGGCCTTAAGGAAAGCCTTGAAGCTTTTTTCTGTTCTGTTCAACAGGCCAAGCCAAGCAGCTTTACTCCTGTTGATCCTCTCATCCTCATCCATCCCCATCCTGGAAAAACGAGAAGCGTGCCAAGCAAAGAACAAAATTGTGCATCTGGCGATAATGTTTTTTTCTCTCTTTTTCGGCATATTGGGTTAGAAAACGAGCTACTAGTGTTACTACTTCCAGGATATGATGCTCTAGTTTAATGCAAATGGAAGAAGTCCTTGAACCATCAAACGAGCAACAAAAGCTCTGAGAGAGAGCGGAGCGCAACAAATGACAAAAAAGCCCGATTGAATGGAAATGCAAGAAAAACCAAACCACAACATCCGATTCTACTTCAAAAAACACCTTTATTCTAAAGAAAAAACCAGTCCAATTGCTTATTGATCCTTTCCTCCTACTACTCTTCAACACTTGTAGGATTTCAAACACTTGCGGAGAATATCTAAAAACTACATCTTGGAAAGATGCTGATGTAGAAGGACTGTGTCCATTTGTGCATGGCACGTGTCACCGGAAATAAAACCCACATGTGCCGCAGCGCATCTACTTCTTCAGCATCAACACCACCACCGGTCACTTCTTTCAAGTCCACTGCATTTGTGACTCACGCAGCTGGAAAGAATGAATCGAATGATCAAGTCTTCGCTTGTTGCTTCTTCATCAAAACATGACGACGTCGACGACGACGCCATGCCACATCTCTTGAACCACATGGCCCATTAAGCTATGCGCCAATCACTCAGTCTTTTTATCATTTTAGCGCAACCTCTTTCCGAACGCAATCAAATTAATGACGACGAAAGAAAAAAAATGATGAAGATCTTAAATCATTTCCATCTGTCTGCATATTATTTTTTAAACGTGCGTGGCATGGCGTGGTGCTCGTGCTTTCCTGCTTTGAGAAACTCGTGCATTTAAAAAAATGGAATTTCTCTTTGAAAATTAAAGCCCTAACTCAATTATCGTGACATGCCACATTCCACGTCGATACGCTGCTACTGCTACTATCATTCAATGATGTCGCCACATTTTTTGATAAAAAGTCCTTATTTTTAATCCCATTATATAAGATTTTAACTATCATGCAGCTTCATCATCGTCGTCGTCATTCACGAGATAAGATGCGCATTAAAAAAGCAGGCTACCACTCACTACCCCTTCTATCTTTTCTTACCCCCATTTTCCCTAACATCTCTCCTTGTCTCCTATCCCTCTTCCTCCCTCTTTTCTACTTCTTACCCACTTCTTCTAGTACGTCTTGTCTACATTTCGTTATTTTTCATTGAGAGTTTCCGGTGCTCTTGCTCTGGGATGGATGCAGGAGAGCAACTGGGGAAATATCATCATAATAATCATAATAATAAAAGCGTCCACAACATAAAATAGAGAAGCCCGTATGTGTGTACGTGTTAAGGGGATGATGCTTATTTTTTAGCACATCTCACGTAATAATAACTACGGAACACCGCAGCAGCCAACCATCCACTTCTTCTTATTTTCTCTGACAACGAGCAAGAAAGATGAAACTTTTTTAAAACGAAGGGTGACGCACTTCATCTCTCATCTGGAACCATTTTTTTAACTCCCCATCTTTACCAAATAATATGGTAGTTGGTAGTAGCGGAGAATTTTCTTCTTGTTGTGCTGTAGTTGGTGTTGTGTGTGTGCGCATAAAAAATATGATAGGTTTTGATGATGAGGAATAATAATAAAAAAAGAGCAAAACAACAACTGCAACAACAAGAAGAGATAGAGAGGGAGAATTTTTGTAAAAAAGGGTTGTGTCGCAGTGTCTGACACATGAGTACAGAAATAAGAAAAGGATCAAGAAGCCTGTCAAAAAATATCAAGGAATTCTCAAAGCGACACATTTCGCTGGCATTTGCATAAAAAGAGGAAAACCAAACCACAAGAAAAAGAAGAGCAAGATGAACATGCACAATACTCTACGATTACTTCAACCGGGTCATCATCATCATGACCATGTCGTTCTTTTTTATCATCATTATGATTATACCATACCAGTTGAGAAGAAGAATCATCCTCAAATGACGATAATTTTTGGTACAATACCGTGCATAATGAGCATCAGGATGAGAGCGTTTTCATACAAAAAAATACAAGCTGTGCATTCTCTCCTCTTCTTCTGACCTGCAAATTACTCTTCTTTTTCCAGAGAAAATATGAAACAGGTGCCTTGATACACTGCTTGAGCAGAGAGGGAGCGAGAGGGGGTCATGATCAAGGCGCATCAACAACAGCACAAAATTTTGATTAAGCGACGCAGTCAACCCATAAACAGAGACAGTGGTACAGAGAAAAGAAGCAAAGTTTTCAAACAACTTGGGTCACGGTCAATGAATTTTTTCACGAAAAAAATAAGAACGATAAGACTAAAACCATATTTCCAGGTACACGTTTTTCCCCTCTTTTTTCCTTCCTCTCATTTCTCTCCTCTCAAGACAATGAATAAAGACTTTTAGAAAGAGCGTCTGGTTTGTGTACAAGAATGAAAGAAAATTATTAAAAATCTAAAAATGGTGGTCATCCATCCTGTATGCATGTGTGTTTTTCGTTGAGGAAAAGTGTGTGCAGGTGTTCTTCTTATAAAATGCGCTGGTTAGTTGGTGCGTTAGCGGAAACGTTATTTTACTCATTACACAACAAATAAAAGTAGTGTATGCTTTAACTTTTTAATAGGCACGCCATATATAATTCTCTACATTTCGCAGATAAGCTTTTTACAAGTAGGCACGCGTGCAGTGCACAGAGTCTTAACTTCCTTTTTTCTTCATCAAACATTCACGATATAGTTCCGTTCAAATAAGGATTTTTCGCGAAAATCTATTATATTATTGCATTAGAGGATATACAATACCTTTTCAACCTATCCACTCTATCTGACTTAGTTGTGGTGACCGATATCATGTATGTACATGCAATATATAATGCCTGGTACTGATGTGATGATGATGCTACTACTTCTACTACCCATTTTCATTGAGAAAAAGACTCACTGCAAAAATACAAAGTTCTTGTGCTGAAAATTTTATTTGAACAAAATGCGCCTTCATTCAACCATCCGTGCTTCCTTCATTAAACATGCACGAGGCGGAGTAGAAGGGGCTCTGCTACTTCAAATTTCTCACAAAAAGGAGCCGGCTCAAAGGAGGAGAAATGAATTATGGATCCCCTCTCTCGTAAAATTTGCACAACAAATTTTTCTCAAACTTGTCCAAAAAAAATTTTTTTCGCAAAGGTATCAGTATTATTTTTAGATAGATCATGATTCATGATACCTTCCCAAGAAGACACGACATGATATGTAGATGATGATGAGTAGTGGACAAGTATCTTGTGAAACATGCAATGTCCAAATAATAAGACGTTTTGGATTTTCGCTTGTCATCGTGGTTGTTTGTATCACCATCGCGATTTCTTCAAAAAAGAGACAGACATTGTAACGCAATACAAGAACGGAGGACATGTAGCAAGTGGCATAAATGAGATAAGTTTTCACAGAGTTTGAGATGATATGTAGTATTATGCACACACAGGAAATATCTCAGCAAAGTGCATGTACAAAGTCAAACAGAGTTATAATATTATGCTCATTATAGTTCAAATGAAAAAAAATCCATCTTCTCCTCCTTAAGACTTCTATTGACCATGATGATGATGAAAACCGACCAGCACCATCACCAGCATTCCAAACTATTTGCTCAAAAAGTCTCTCTCAAGAACAAACAACAAAAAAAAATTATGATAAAAGGCTAAACATCCGGTGGGCTTTTCGTGGCTTATGGGATTCTCCTCCAAAAAAAAATAGTTATTATGATGATGAGAATAATTTTTTTAAAGCTTGTCCCCCATCTTTACTTTTTAAAAAAAGTCAGCGAACAAAGAACATAGATAAATATAATGACATTCAAGGAGCATCGCTTTTTTTTTTGCTCAGGACTGTTAAATTCGCGTAACAATGCGAAAAGTTGTGAGAACTGAGAAAACAGCGAGATGGTGATGTGATGGGGTGGCTGGATGAAAATGAAAGTCTCAACTAGAGAAGAGAGCCAATAAGTCAAAAAAAAAGTGTGAGATGAAGACAAAGATAGATATTTTCTTGAAGCAGCAACGACTCTATTTAGTCAATGACAATGTATCAGCAGGACTGTGATTTTAAGTAGGCACTAAAAATGTGCAAAAGGAAATCGTCATTTCGACAGCAGTAGCAGCAGCAAACTGACGAGTATATATTGTCTAGAGAAAACGAGGTAATTTAAACATTCACGTTTACATTTCCATCATATCAACAAGAAGATGAGAAGGTGGTGGTGATGATGGTGAGAAAACGAAATAATATTTCTCATCATCGTTTTCCCCTTCCCATTTTTTCCTGTCCATTGACCATTGTCACAAGAAGAAGAAAAAGTCCGAAAATGAAATGTTTCATGAAAGAAAGCTCGAGCTTGACATTATTACGGTACTAATCATACACAGTTAGTAAATGCGAAATCTTTTAAGAATCATCATAATTATCATATTTTTCAAAAAAATTGCTGACGGGGGAGGAGGAGGGGCACTTCATAAGTATAAGTACTATATATAAGCTACGCTCACCTCTGTCCGTGGGAGCGAACGAATTTTTTCACCTGGACTGGACGGAAGTTTTTCTCTCCTTTAAGGGCCCCCAACAGTGGCATTGTCAAGTAGGAGGCTCGATTCTATTGTTCCTCGAGTACTTCCTCTTTTGATGATGTGACAAAAAAGGTTGACCAGCGAACAAAAGAGAACTTTTTTTTTCTTGGGAGACTTAGACTTTGTACGTGTACCCTAAAACTCTGACCAGAAGAGAGAAAAGTTAGCAGCAATGGCAAAAAAAATATTTAAGGCTTCTTCTCAAGTAGCCAAACGAAACCACTAGTATACAGCCACTAGGGTTTATATAACCTCAAGGCAATCTCTAGTTGCATTAAAAACGATCTTCGAGAAATTCCAGGAGATTCACAACACCACCACCCAACAAAAAAAAATACATCTCCAAAGTCTTCTTGCCTCATCTATCACCCAATCCTGTCCAGAATTTTACGACAGAGCAATATCTATATGACCAAACAAAAGCCATGCCATAAATCAGCGTACGCGGTGGTGGTGGTTTACGACAAGATATGGACGAGCTTCTTCACAAATTAGCTCGTCGATTTATTACTTTACTTGAGAGCGACTCATGAATGGGTTCTTCTCGGGAGAAACGGGACATTCACGGACTTACAAACTATTTCGCCACGTAAAAGCGCGGATATCTAATATTATGTACATTTTTATGGGATTTTGCCACCCTCCTACTCCACCTAAAGCCCATCGTTAATAATAAGCCCATCTCTAAATCTCTCTCTTGTGCAGGCATCACTACTATTATTTTTTCTGTCCAAAAGTAAAAATCAATAATAAAATCGTTTTCAAACCTGTAATAAACCCGTCTGTCTTGTTGGCTGAAGCCTTTATGTCGAAGGAGAAGATGCGTGTGATAGAAAGAGAATCTTATCGACGCGGCGGGTTGTCCTGGTCGAACTTATAGATGAGAACTGTTCTTTTCTTCAGGTGGGGTACTAATCCGACTGATCCTGCTGGCAGCATCATCATTATTATTATTTCGGTATTAGTGTAAAAATCCCGAGTCTTCCTTAGAACGAGTCACACAGCCAAGCCACAGCATATAGCCTCTACTCCTCCTCAAGTCAGTGGACAAGAGGAGAGGAGCAGTCAGAGTTACAAAGTCAGCTACAGGTAACTTCTTTTGCGCTCTGGCACAGGATTAAAAGTTAAAAGGTTGACACGACAGGAACTTCTCGACTTTTTGACTAGGGAACACAAAAACACTATATGTTCGCTGCCTACTGCCTGCTGATGACGAGGCGAGGCTGGCGAAGTCTTCTTTCTGGGTGACGGATAGATCTATCTATCTTTAAGCCGTCGAAGACCTCTCCTCCGCTGTTCAGGCGACTAATTACCTGTGAGAACACAATAGCACTTGAAAAAAAATATGTAACAACTTTATAGCTTGTCTGTCACTAGTCACTCTAGTCAATCAGGATAACAACGAGACGGAGGAGAGTTGGAAAGAATAATGCTGCTTGATCCTTACATTTTGGGCTGGTGTGGGAACTCACAGGTAGCGAAGAAGAAGATATCACCAGCATCATCATTTAAACGAATTAACTTACATGACACTTTTATTGACAGGTTGCTAATCCGTTCCTTGATTTGATATCTCATTTTTAATTAGCAAAGGGGTGGTTTTAGAACTGGCGATAGTGGTTTCTTTTTTGTTGTTGTTTTATTTTTTCGGACGCTTCATTTTCGCGGTGTTGATTTGGGGAATACTTTTACTAGCAATTTCTACGATTCTTCTACGCATCACAACGAAAGCTTTACGATAAAAAAAATATTCAATCTGACTGAGACTAATTCCCAATGCACAATATTCAAATTCAAAAATTTTGTCAACATTGGACACCACGTTTGGCGATCGCAAAATATATCACACCACCTTCAACCAGGCCACCCAGTCGGTAGCCGTATAGCCATTCATTTGATTTTGATAGCATTAGCATTCATTAAGCATGCGTCTCTCAGGCAGTCAACAAGACAGAGAAAAAGTTGAAGCTATCTGGCATCTTGCGGAGTACTGCGCAACCGCAAGCAGGCATCTCCATTGCTGCTTTGCTTGCTGAACAAAGACTTTGACTTTGTTGACGTTGCTTTTCCATGCACTGCATTGCCTTTGCTTTGCTTGACTTGACAGCAGCAGAGCTATAGAGCTCATGCATTGCAAGCTTTGCTTCATGCTTTCCTTCTATCGTCTATAGCCTCCATGCACTTATGCAGATGAGATACGAGCCCGTGGATACAGTACTGCGCCCATATAAAAGCACAGCCACCGTATCCACTCCCATTGAAACACATGAGCCAATGAAACTCCTTTTCAGTAGGCATCCACCTCGCCTTCAATATGGACAGAATGCGAAGTGAGGAAAAAAACAAAGTTTTACGCGGGTGATCTCACAGCCGAATGGATAATCATCTGTCTTGCACTTCTCTCAAGACCAAAACATTTGGTCAGCGAGAGAGGAGAAGGATGCACAAAGACATGACATGAAGGAAGCTTCTCCTATGCATTTTTTTCTCTCAAGAATCATCGCTGCTGCACTCTCATCCATTTTTAGGAACTTTAAATCCAAAACTTTAAAGAGCTATATTTAATTAACGCTAACATCATCGATCCACTATTATTGTTTTTGAGTAATAAAAATATATATAGTGCGAAATAATATAGTATAGCATATATATGTAGAGCAGTAGTGGCAACATCACAGCAGCGTGAAGAACAGTTTGTCCTTGAGAGCAGCGACTCTTCTGCAAAAGCTGTTTTTGCTGCGGCGCATCTCCTCTCCTCAAGCGTCTATGACAACAAGCAGCGAGTGGAAAAAAATTTAAGTGCGTATTATGCAAATATTGTATTATAGTAGGCTCATTAAAAAATGTAAACAGCATGCAAGGTGGATCCGATATTTTTGCGACTTGTTGATAAGGGCCATAGCAACTGTAAATATGAGAACGGTCAGAAAAAATGAGAACACCTTTGAAAATGTTTAAACCTTCCAAAACGTTTTTTTATTACTTTCAACTTCATGTTTTTAAATCTAATTTTTTTATGTACAAACATTTTTTTTCATTTTTTCAATACGAAAAGTTTTTAAAAGTTAAAACCGAAATAAAGAAACAAAACAAACGATATCATGTCTTACTCATGAATGAGGACTAAAGATCTACGGAACATTTTTTTCATTTTTTCAATACGAAAAGTTTTTAAAAGTTAAAACCGAAATAAAGAAACAAAACAAACGATATCATGTCTTACTCATGAATGAGGACTAAAGATCTACGGCAAAAAAACACATCATTTCTAGTACGGAACTAAACTCGAGTTCTTTACAATTAATTTAAATGTTTTAATTACATTTGTTGTTGACGATCGGATACGTTAAATTAAAAAAAGAAGTTGTTGAAAGAAGAAAATGATTTCATTACATGATAGGCCCTTAGTTATTTCAACGAAAACAATTTGTTTGATTTGATGCTCTTTTATAGAATTTTCCCATATTGACTCTCTTTTCTCTTTCTTTTGATAATAACCAGATTGTACTTTACACGTATAAAATTAATAGCTTTTTTAAAGGTAACTTAAAGACCGGATATATTTATAATAATTTAAATCTACAATATGACGAAGCATCATAATAATCATTAACCTTGAATGAGGATGAATAATAAATACAAATAATTTGCTTCAATTTTACACGCGGTAGATGATGAATGCTCCATAAAACTATTGTGTATTTTTTTTACCAATAATTATTGTTTCAATTAAAAATAGTATTTTTTGCTTTAGCTACAAACTAGGGATTCATTTAACTCTGTCTCTCTAAGATAATAGAGAATACTTAAACAAAGCCAAAATAATATTATTATTTGATAGATCACGTATATATATGTTTTGTATTTAATATATATATATATTTCTGATACATCTAGATATTATTTGCACTTTCATTCTGTTCATCATCATCATCTTCATTATATCGTCAACATTATTATAATCTAAATAATTTGCTGTTATTCAATTTTTTGTGCATTATACAAATCATTAAGGTTTTTAAATAATTCTTGGTAAATTTTAAAAATACTATATTTTACATGTATAAATCATGCTTTAAAGAGGGATCCAATATTTTTTGTTGATGCTGCTTCTGTTGCATGCAATTTTATCAAAAAATCAAGCAATATTATCGTTTAGACTTTCTTATGAAAAGTTGTTGTTTTAGGTCAAGCACTTGTTTTGAATTTTGAAATATTAGACTTGCTTGTCATCATCATGATCTTTGACAATCGCAATGGTTTAATGAATGATTTTGTTAAATAGGTCTATAGATCGTCGATTTTCACCACTCGCGCGCAGTAATTTTATATCTAGTATCAGAGTACTTGAAGTATTTTGTAACGTATTCTACACTGCTCAATCCATGAAAAGGTTACAGATACCCTCGTCAGCACCCAACGTAAACTGGAACTCGGCGTCATCCAGGTCGAGCATGTTGAATCCATCGTCTGGAGATAACACACCTGCAGGAAAAAAAGATGATAATAACATGAGCAAAAGGGAATTGAGATGATACCGACGCAGCGACTAAGACTTTATGACTCGTACCTCCGTCGAGCTTGGAAGCAATGAACCCATCAATATCTTCCGTTTTAATGATATCCTCCGCGGAAGAGGAACTACTGGAAGGTGTGGCTGGGTTCTGCTTCGAAGATTGGCTAGTTCCAGGTTCCTGTGCAAGTGATGTGATAGATGATGATTGTGAAGAGGAACCGCCAATTTCGTCAATGTCTGGGCACAAGTACACGCCGATCTCACCACCTTCCGACTTCAAGTGCATCTGAAGACCCTGCGAATTAATAAGTGATGAGCACATGTAGTATGTAGATACGACTTGGAGTAACTTCAAGAGCTTCTTTCATTTTGTGAAAGTGTGGAATGGAAAGTCCACAAAAGGTAACAACAACGTATGACAAGAATTCGCTTCGCTTTCACTTACTTCACCAGGTGGAGGTACAACTAAAGCTGTTTCTGGTGGCGCTTTGATGAGAAGTAAAGTTTTCTCCTTGTAAGGTGCGATGGTACGGATGTCACTATGAGTCAAGTACGCCCAACGCTTATCTTCTGTCACTGAACGCATTCCGGTTTCTAAAGACTTGATAAACGAATCGATCTGGAACGGAGAAAGCAGAAAATGCGATGTTATCAATGGGCCATTGAAATTAAGATAGCATTTTAAGCATTGAAATGTGATGAAAATTATGCTTTCACCTAGACGTGTGCAATGTCGCGACATCTTAATAAATGTCTTGACTCTTGGCATATCAAACGCCATTATGTCATTGACATGCACATTATGTACAACGATGAAAAATCGCATTAGATATGTTTCATTCGAAAGAAAGCTGAGATGAAGAAAGAACATGTAAGTAAGAATAGTACGAAAAGACATTCATGGTGAAAAGCAGAAAATCGAACGTTGGAAAAAGCACTTTCGTCGTTTGTATGCAGTCCATGCACATTCAAATTAATGGTTACTTCAGGTGAATGCGGTTTGAAATTAAAAGTGAGAAGCTGGCGCATAAACCTTTAGAACAAAGCATGAACTTTTTACCTGTTCCTCCTTCTTCTGAAGAGTTGAGATTTCCTTTTCCAACCGCCTGCGCTTGTTCTCACTCTCGGTACAGGCCCCAGACAACTTGTCACTAGCAAATTAAATAATGTATAAGCTCGAGTTCCGCACTACTCCAGACTTCCCCAAAAGAGACAGTGGCGCAAATTTGACCCACCGTCCGGAATGAGCGTAACGAACCTCCGGGTCAAGGCTGAAAGTGACGAGTCGAGTCGCGTCTTTTTGGGCTCTAGGTCTAGCTTCCTTTTAGCATCGGGCTTCTTTGGTGTCTTTCTTATGATAGCTGGGTTTGCTAAGGAAAAACACCACCATGGAGTCATTATGTGTTAGCCACCTCACAACACCCTCCGCCTTCACCACCTCCAGCTAATATTACCTAAATATGTACTAACAACTAACTTATACTTATCATTAAGACTAACCTTGTGGAGTGGTGTTTGGACTCTGCTCTCCTCCAAGCAATAGTAAAGCCTCGCTAGCTTCCGTCGTCTCTGGTGTTACGTAGATATCGCGGAACTGCTTGAACCCGCTGGACCCCGCGCTGGAACTCCCAGCGGCCGCTGAAGTGAATGTGGTCTGTCCAATCTGATATCCACTACTGCTCGAAGAGGCTCCACTCGTCTTGATATTTCTCACAGGCGTCCCGGCAATTATCCTTTGCTGCGCACTCGTGAGGAAACCGTCAGGTGTGATAAATTGTATGGTCGTGGTCGTTCCATTCTGATTCTGGGTCTGGAACTCGATCGTTCCGCTGGATGTGGCCGTGGAGGAGGGGCTGGAGGTCAGGATCGTTTGACCCGACTCAAAGGTAATATTAGGGATATCCAGGTGATTCGTCGACGGGATTATCGCCTGCTTCGTCCTTGGCATTTTTGGTACGTTTTTTTGTAAGATTCTGTCATTTTCAAACCAAAATAATATGCCGTTCCAATTTCAATACATCTTTCTCTAGACCTCCTCCATTTCCTCAGCTGCTCATTTAAAGATAAGATAGATATAAAAACTCCCCTTACCTTGATAAGATATTCCTTAGGTCACTTCATGTGTTTGGTAGATTCAAGATTGGAACTTTAAACGAAACACACGCTTTCACCAAAAACCAGATCGATCGGATGTACCAAAGTAAAAGCACTCTCTCTTGGAAATTTCAAATTTCGCTACCAAACAGCTTATAAAANGGAAATTTCAAATTTCGCTACCAAACAGCTTATAAAATGGCCTAACCACAAGTCCGAGAAAATAATTTAAAAGTCTTGATAATAAAAAATATGTCTATGTACTAAATACACGGCTATCTCGCAGTTAAAATGTAGCTAAAAACACAAAGGATATCCGTATCCTCTCATTCAGTAAACGAGCAACCCCTTTGCAATGTAAATGGTAATGCAACAGCATCCAAAAATCAAGATCGGTCGGTCCACCTCAGACAAAAATGTTTTATTCAAAGGGAGCCAAAAAAAACTTAAATATCAACTGTGCTGGATACCTAACAATGCATTCAAGTTCACTGAAACAGACAGAGTCACGCAAGTAAAGTAAGTGCTCAGTACACGAATATTATGAAAACCAAGTCCCCTTTCCCTTCTCCTTCCCTACAAAAACTTTTATTAAAATGGAATGGTAAAAGCTCTTATTTTCAAGCCACCACCATCACATCCATCCATACCACCACCGACCGAACCGTAGGAATTTCCTCTCGCACACAACACAACAGCTCTCCTATCCCTAAACAATGACTTCGATTGTTGGAGCTCACACTATTGTAGGTTCATATGTTTTCAAGGGACTTTTTTAAGGGAAAAGCAGTTCTCTTCCATTCATTCGGACAGAAAAAAATTTAATGCTGTTTTGGAGCTCTAGAGAGAGATAAATGCTCTGTTCCGTGCGGTGCACTCTTTCTTGTGACGACGAGGACTAAAAAAAGTGTGATGATGACCACCACCTTAAAAGAAGGAAGATTAACTTTAATGCTAATTTTTTCCCCTGTGTTAGTTTTTCCTCACTTAAAAATATTTTTAATGTGGATCAAATCAATGAAGGAAAAATGAGAACAGAGTATTGTATTATTATTTTTTCACGGGATAATAGTTTGTAGATAACATTCAGTTGGACGACTTGAAAGGTAGAGCCTCTTTCTTGTCTCAGAAAAAAAGTTGTCCATATGCAAAAGGGGGAACCTTACATTGGATTGTATTACAAACACAGAACAGAACAAGATGCATTTTCGCTGCTTGCTGCTGCTGCTTTCGTGTAAAATAAGTATAAAGAGAGCTCAAGAGATAGGGAATTTTTTTAGAGGAATAATATACGGAAGAAGGGGCGAGCAGGCAAATAAAAATGTGGTGGTGGTGATGAAGAAGAGTACGAGCATAGGAGCAGCAACATATTTTCTCATTGGACTAAGCTTATAGCTTCTGGGTGCTTCTTCGCAATTGGCTTCTCTCGAAAGTTGCGTCGTCCTTTTCTCTTGTGGCTCGTTGTTATAATTTTTTTCATTGTTTCAATATTATATATTTTTTCTGAGATTATGAAACCACGCTAAAAGTATAGTTAAAATCAAATGTCATGAAAATTATCGCGGAATACGATGGGGCATGCACGTTGCGTACACGATGGACAATGAAAAGAGTTTTGCATGAACAGAGAGAAAGAGAAAAGTGCATGCATGAATTTTGCAGAATGTTTCGCAGAGGTCAGTGACTCTTTTTGGAGTTTTAAAGGCATGCAGAATTTTTGGTGAAATTGGAAATTGAAATGAATGATGATTTTTGTCAACAACGTGGAACAAGGATGGTGGTCCAGAAGAAAATTGATCAAAGTAATGGTGATGGAGATTTTGGAAGGCGGGGTGCATGCTGCTTTTAAATTTCGAACAAAGACTTGACATGAAAAAAACGTGGATTATGGAGGACGCTAGTTGAGAATAGTTAACGATAATTTGCATAGATTTGGGCTACCTAAAGTAAATAATTAGCTAAAGTAGCTCATGTTACGGCTTTTTCTGCATAAAAGATTAGAAATTGCATAATTCCAGATTTGCATGCAACATATGGACAATGTCGAGGAGAAGGCATGATATGAAAAAAGCAACTTGCTTGGCTCGGACCTGGAAGCAACTAATTATGCAAACGTGGAGGTCAAATAAATTCGATAATTCCATAGATTTGTGTATGCTTCCTCAAGTTAAAGTAATTCTAGTTAAGTTATGAAATCAATTATCTGTTTGAATGCATGGAATGACTCGCCAATACAAAACTGCTAATTCTGTTGAAGCTGGAAATGTTTGCTTCATGGACTGGGACCCAAATCTAACTGGACAGTAAAATTAACGACTTCTTGGACGTAATATTGTACATATACATAGAGTACATATTATTGTGGGTGGCCTGACATGCTATATTGTTGTAGTAAAACTAGTTTCCTTTACCTCAATTTAGATTAATGAAATTGGAGTTCAAACAAGTTACAAAATTAGCATAATATTATGTACTGCGTAATTTTGAAAATTCTGCGGAATATTTTGCCATTTTGCAAGCAGCAGGCTAGCTCCAAGTTCCAACTCAACGAATAAGTCAATGACACAGGGCAAGAAAATGATTACAGACAGATATTGTATATTTTCATAATAATCAGCAATCAGTTTCATAAAGTTTATTGCTTTCTCTTAACCTTATTATTGCTTCCATTTGGAGTAATATAGTTTTCTTTTGTAACAGCACTTTTTATATCATAGTTCATTCATATCAAATCATCACTTTTCTTTTTATCACATAATACAAGTAAATATAAATTACAGAACCCAGGTACACAAACAATCTTATACTTAGTAAGTGTGTTTATAATTAAATCACAATGAACATAAAATGACATAAATAGTACTGGTTTCACGAAATAACGTCTGAAACAAATCGTTATTGAAACAAATCAATAAATACACATAGAACATTTATGTTAACATTTACAGGCCTCAAAGTTAGTATTTAAATTCGTTTAATTGAATTAATATTTAAGGCATTTACTATTTAATAATGGTGGACTTCATCATTTATACGACTACACAAATCCAGAGTAAGAAAGAGAATTTTTCGAATTCAACAAAAGTATCTGAAAAGGCCATGTTGAGCAAACAATTTCTGACCCTTTGGCTCCAATTCGTGAATAAGTATTTTCTGTATTAATTAGAGGAAATGTTACCATTACCATATATCATAGACCATATCTTTGAGAAAATCTAGTTAGTCCTTGTATTCCCTAGCTCTAATTGCTAGCAATTATACAATTCCTGACTGTTGAAAAACTCATGATCGCATCGCATTTTGCAATCTTTCCGACTAAAAACCAGAGTCAAAGATCCATCAGCGTATGCTTGAGGCTGCAAAAATCAATTCGTGTGAAGCTTCCATAGTGACGTCCGCGCATCTTATCTGAACCCTGAATTCGAAGGATGGTCAGAGAGGAATGCTTAAAATTAAAATTTTCAGGGACTGATATAGTCTATAGGTTAATATGATTACAGGGAACCTTCAGTTTCCTCAGCTTGATCTAGATGAAATGGCGTACGCAGATCAATCACGGCAAACATTTGAAAAACTCCTCAGCAACAAGAGTGGATGGATGGATCCTCCTATCGCCTTTCCTCAGTTGAAGATGGTTCTTAACAGCTGTCCACTCCATCGCCATCCCCCCGTCATCCAGTTTGATTGTCGATTGCAGTGAACCTATTTCATTCAACTTTCTCTTGACGCCTTTCTCCTCATCTTTCGACGGTGCAGATACTTCTTCGTCAGCATCTTTGAATCGGCCAAACTCTATAAGACAGCAAAACATACAAATTGATATCTTTTAGCAGCTATTAATCTACTAAAACTGTTTTGCACAATATTATGTCCAAGCCTAACTCACCCTTTAAA